>JAMKCH010011075.1:0-27415 GCA_023653785.1 Ophioderma brevispina
AATTTACTCCAATTAAGTCAGAACCTGACGAAATGCCAGCGCGTACGTGCGAAATCGCCGAATTTTACTTTATTTTGCCCCAACTTTATACTGCAATTGGTTGAAATTCACCCCTTAAAATCGTCCCTGCTTGTTTCGAGCCATAGGGTCAACTTACACTTGCCCCCCTGCCCCCCCACCCCCTTCCGGTACGCAGTACGCACTTGCTGGCAGACACACATGTATCACATGCAGCTATTTCACTTACGCCCTTCTTGCACTCACATGATAATATAATACATATAATCATACATATTGCAGACACAGCTGGAACGAGACAAAAACCAAATACACAGACACACAGAATACAATAATGATTACCACAAGACATGAAGTCTTATGGGTGAAAGTAATAGGGTCAATACCATGATTAAGCAAAATTGACTATAAGTGATAAATGGACCTGCCAAATCAAACTTTTATGGTTAATATGCACATAATTTACAGTTTAAAATTAATTGAGTATTTGAAGCTAATATAGTCTCAAAATTGTTTAAGTTCAGTTTTAATTGGTTTCACTAATTCTCAAAGTATTTTTGGTGATAAACAAAATATTAGCAAATTCCTAGGCCAAAAACTGTTAAAAAAAAGGTCGGTCTCACAGAAGTAGAAGTACGGAGTCCACTTGCTGCATAACCCTATGCAATGAGCCAATTTTTTTGGTCGTTTAGTTTTCGGAAAAAAATTGAAAAATCGCCTGCAAAGCGGCCAAAAAAAAAAGACCCAATTGTCGTCTGCCGCCGCGGTTTTGTGAACTGGGCCAGGGGACATGGGGTCACCCAAGTTCACAGGGAGGTCACTAACATGTCACCCACAACCATCTGCCCCCTCCTTTCACCAAGTTACATCATCGCTAGCCCTTATGAACTCATACGGTAATGCAATATATTAAGGGTTAACAGTTTTAAATTTAACACAGACCACAAACATACGACTCAGATAATTCCCTATGTGCCTCTGGCAATCTTGCAGACCGACACAAAATGGGCCAAAACACTGTAAAAATGAATTTCTGATTTCTGCTGCATTTTTGCAACAGCTCTTTTTCTAAAGAAAAACAAAAACCAAACAAACAAACAAACAGCTTGTTTTGGGCCATGTATGAGACACACAAGTACTTTCTGCCCATTCTGTGAAAGCTATAACAAATTGTTTTGGGTTTTAACAACTTGACAACAATAAATATGGTTCCCTGAATATGTGGTAAACTGCGTTCCGGTTTAGTCCATTTTTCATAATTAAAGAGAACACCTGTTTTGTTTTCTGTGAAACGTAGTAGACCTTTGAGTTTTGATAACAAAATTGCACTTATTTGATTTTGAACACTTTGTCAGTGCCTTTGGAAACAAGACTAAGAAACTAAGCATGGGACATATTTTCATCACTCAACAAGCGGTTTGAGAAACCATGCCAAATTGTCTCTTTTATTTTTAGAGCATTTTTAAGCAACGACAACCACAATTTTGACACTGATATCAAGTAGGGACAAGCAGAGCTATTACCTAGGTTACCTCGGAAAACAATCGAAAAATTCCATTGTAGAATCTTGCCATTAGGCCTACACAGATCATAATTTTGCATGTTATAGCGCCCTCTATAATGCTTTTCCCCACAGAAGATGTGTTTAACTAGATTCTTTTTAGAATCATATTTGCCCGCAATGAACTTTCTCAAATTTTTGCCAGGATGTAGTAGTGAATAAATCATCCAAATCAGTTGTCAAAAGTGGTCGTTGTTGATATTTTTTGTTTTATTATCTTCTTGTTTTAAATCATACAATAACATGCTAGCATTCAAACAGCTGTTCACTCCATACATGGCATGTTTTAAGTGAGCAGATCTGGATGAGGCAACCCAAGAATTAAATCATTGGGGAAGTGTTATTATCACCGTTGGATATAATCTGGAACAGAACCAAGAGTGGAAAACCCATCCATGTCATCTTGAAACACAATAATTGCAATCTGTATTTTATGGGGAGTTGACACAATTTTAGGTAATGATGAGCTCATGTGACCCTGTTCAAAGTATTATATAGTGTGGGCATGTTTTTGCACTTGGCCCATTTAAGTACCCAGGCTGTCGGCAATCTTCCCAGATATAATCAGCATCATGAGAAGGGAAAACCTTGCGTCGTGCCTCTTTAAAAAACCTAATTAAAATCTTGACTTGCAAACTGAAGTGATTTACATGCACATTTAACTTACCAGACAGTGGATATCTGGCACCTTTTGTCCAGCTTGCCTTGACCCAAGCTGATTTTTGTACCCACAGGTCGCTCCTTATATGGTTTTGGTCTTCCTTTTTTTAGGTGGGTGGGGTCAGAATCCCCTCAATTGTCCTCTGATTTGCCATTTCAGCTTGGGGCGATTCTTCAAAAAATTAACCCTTTTTGATAAAAAATGAAGTTAATGGTAGTGGACCAAATTTCTTACGTTATCATGTTATCATCCTTCCCAGTGTTCCTGCCTGAGATTTTTTCAACAAATGATGTTCAACCCAAACAGCCCTCATTTGCATAAATGAATGTCTTCAATATTTTGAGATAAAAAAGTGAATTATTACACCATTTTGTTCGTTCGTTTTATATTAAATAGCTTTTCAATTTTTTTTTTGAAATCACTAACAAAAATAAAAAAAATAAAAAAAATAAAAAAAATAAAAGTTATGTTGAAAAAAATACAATCTTTATAGGAAATAGAGAAGTAATTAACAAGAGAATTTTACAATTGACTTTGTATGGCACACATACGTGACCAAAAATAACAAATAAGTTTTTATTACTATAAAACAACTGTCTCGTTAATGTTCCAGATTTCATGTCAAATCCAGTTTATATGTACCTTCCGTTCTACAAAATAACTGGTTTCGATCTGTCCTCTTTCAAAAGTTACTTAATGGCTATACTGTACAAACATGTGGTTGTGACCGGCACTCACCATTTTAGTATTTGAGGAATAAATTTCTTGTCATATTGACGGAAGGTTAGCAGTTGTTAACTGCGATTATCAGTTTTAAAATGTGAATATGATAGTTTAAACAGGGAAAACAACAATTAATTTAATAAAGACTGGTTTAACATGATTTCCATGTGTCTTTTGAAAGTTGGGGTGAAGTTGCCAAATAGCAGACTTGCACATTTCAAACACACGAAATCTGCATAATTGAGATAGATACTCTTTGGCAAAGTGAGTATGATGGATTGAAGAAAGTGTTTGAAAATAGGTTTTGAGAATATGGAAAACACAATTTTGATTTGTTTTTTTATTTTTTAAAACTTCATTTTTGGTGCACATCATAAACAATGGCATCAATTTGTTGAAAGTCAATGGAAGATGGAAGAATCATTGTAAACATACAATTGTAACACGTCGGTGACCGTACTTGAGGTGATATAAATTATGGTTACTTACCAGTCAAGTTTGCTGTACTTTTAATTACTACCTTGTTGCATGACCAACCATACCAATGTCTTCTGAATAAATATAAGAATGTGAGTACTTACATCTCACCGCCTTTTACAGTTGAAGTTTGAATTCTTAAAAACCCTTTTGTCTGGGAGTAACAAACGTGACCGAATTTATTTGCCCCACCATGACAAAATAATTCAAGATGGCGAAAAGTTGAAAACATTATTTTGGGTTAGGTTTGGTATTAAGGGTTTTTCATTTTACAAAAAGCAATAACAGAGGGTATATTGGCAAAAACAGCATTTGTTGAAAAATCAAAATTTCCCGTTTTTGGGTCACAAACGTGACAGAAGAATAGCCCATGATGGACGTGCAGTGGTGGTTGGTGCCAGAAGGAGTGGGAGAAATTGAAAATTTTGGTTAAAAATCAGCCAATTTGGGGTCAAATGATTAAAAATCCATAATTTGGGGATATTTTGCCCCCAAATTTAACTTTCCCCAAAAGAGGTCACTTTTCCCCAAAAAAGTTCACTTTGCCAAAAAAAAAGTTTCCCTTGTGACAAAAAACGATTCCTTTTCCCCACCCCTGAAAAAAAACGTCTGGTGCCACGACGTGCCTTGAGTGGCCCGTTGCAGTGCGACGCTGATAACATCAGCACTTAAGCTAATGAGGATTCCTGATCATGGTGTGTCAGCTGACTGGAGTGCGTTTGTTTTCCTGCACATTTTTTGGCAGAGTTAGCCAGAGAGTGATCCAGTGGGGTTGTATGAAAATTGCCCTCCCACCCACCACCCACCCACCACCCAATGCCTTCATCATGGGTTAGGGTGGGCAGCTCTGAAGGTTGCAGAGTTTCTGGGTGTAGTTTCAAGAGCAAGGTTGGTGGGCCAGGGCGGGTACCTAGGAGCAAGAGTTGATGACAGTCATTCAGCATGACCAAGGACAGTTCTGGTCAGCACGGGGGGGGGTCGGGGCCTTACGAGTTTGTACCAAACAAAGTGCCTTTTTTTTTGTGTGCAAAACAGTGTAGTAGCAGCATCTGGACTAATTTTTTGCATATGGTTTGGGTTGTGTTGAGGCAGATTACGCTTTTCATGTGAGGGAGTTGGCATGCCCTGGACTGTTTGATTCCGAGTCGAGTGACTTACTGAAATAGAATGTGATGTCATAGCCCATGCGTTATGGTTTAGTTGTTTGAGGTGGACTCTGTCCACATGCGGGGAGGTAGCCTTGAAATGGATGCTGTAGACTGGGGGGTATTTAGAAAATGTGTGTGGTGTGATGGAAGAAAGTTGCAGTGATGTGGAATTGTGCCTTTGTATATGTTGTCTAGTGGATACAACAAACAGACTCATGAAGTCCCACTGAGGCCAAAGTTCTGTTGTTAATTTGGACAAGGCATTGTTAACCTCACTTGCCTCTCTCCACAGGTACTAAATTGGGAGAGCTGTTGCAGAAATTGTCAATTGAGCGCTGCCAAAAGCATGAGTGATGCTTAGGGCATTTGTTATGGCAGCTGATATGTTCTAGTGGAGCAGACTGAAAGCATTGATACATTGTGAAAGGCGCTAATAAATGTCGACATTATGTTAGACGTGTTGTTCGTATCATTTGCGGCATGTAGTCTTCGTAGAGACGGGCAATGTCCTCTTGTGTCTAATGGTTGCAGTGTTACAAATGGGTATGTGATGTATTCACAGGCTCTCTTTCCAACTCCCACTGATTATTTTCCTTTGCTGTGGAGCAACACTACATTAGTTGGTTTGGTTCAAGGGCTCTCTGTGGACAACTTATTGATACTACCTTTTGCCGGATTAGGCTAGTATCTAAGGGTAGTTAATTTTGATCGAAGCTAAACACAGTTTAGTCCTTATGAAGAACCTTTTTCTTATACGAATTACTATACCTAAAACAGTGTGACCATTAATATGCGAGGAGATTTCAATGGTGGGTCAGACTTACCCACATATGAGAATTTTCTTGCCTATGTACATCACACTTCGGGGGGCCCCAATTATGTTATAAGAAAAATGGTCAATTATGAAAGGACTAAGCTGGTTTAATCCCAGGTCTAAAGTTAGACTCCCTTTGAGGAATATTAGCCTATGGGTCAAAAATATTCCTTGCCGTTAAGATTTGCAGTTCTGAAGTGACCACAAATAGTGGGGGTGGGGGGGGGGGTTATGACCTGCTGTGATTTGGGCATTGGGAATTCCAAACAGTAATTTTGTGGAACTACTAAATATGGCAATCTTGGTTTTGGTCCAGTGACATTACCAAACGAACTCTAAACTGTTAGTTAAATAAATCTTAGTAAATATCATGAACATTTGAATAACGTATTGACTTCAAAAGCTGTCAGGGTAAGTGAATTACCATCGCTGCAAAAACAGTGTCATTTTACAATACACTGTTATTAGATAGTTAAATATTCAAACCAGATATAGTCTTTAGTCGAGTCTCCGTCCTATATGCATAATAGCGCCCTTCTACAGTTAGGCCTGTTGAAAAGGCCGCACTCAAGTCGCGCCGGATATTGATGCCGATTTTAATTAACCGTTGCTGTTAGGATGTCAGGTCCTACCCCTGTAAATAAGTAAACCTTGCAAAAAAGTCCCAATACACATACAGGTAACAAAAGCAATGCTTGCATGACTAATCGAATGTGATTGAGGTAAAGAGGCTGACAGTAATGCTTGGAATTGGACTTTCTCATTTCCCCTAACCTTTATTGTAATGCCAGATACTTTGCTGTGGACAAGGTAAATTCACAGGGGTTAATACTGCACAGTCATTGTAAGCTTTACCAAGACCGACCCTTTGAATCAAACCATTAAGACAAACTTGTAAGGAGATTTTCAGAAAATGCACTGCATTCTTTTTGCCACACCCGATTTTTTCGCATATTTCCAATGCATTAAAGGCAGTCATCAGCTACGCTTTGCGTAATGTTCTCGCTGGGTTGATGGGAGCGGCATGTGTGGCCAACAAATAAAGCAGGGGTGTGATGGTATGTGTAGAATTTATGCGGATTCTAGAGTGGTCTCACAAAATGTCACTATATTCTAAGTTTTTAAAAAGCCGCGGGACTAAATGTCGACCGAAACGCTAGTCAATATGTGATGCTCGATTAGAGCATCATATAGCGTCCCTCAATGAAACTGCTTTACAAGCACTTGAATTTCCCGGCGTATTTTAAAATCAATTGAGACCTTCAATGCGTACTTTGAATGACACTATTTTGCTATCTGGCCAGCGGAACGGTGATGTGGTGGGCAAGGGGGGGACTTAATTGGCTCTATTATGAATGGGTTCTGAGGTAAAAAACACTATTTTTTTTTTTAGTACAATATGATAATCCACCAAGGACACATGTTCAGTGGGTTTGTAAATTGTACAACATTGACACGGACCTGACATGCTGTGTGATATGGGTATCATAGAGTCATATCCCAAACACCAGGGGGTGTATTTTCTAAACACTGGTGAATGAAATCTACTGAACTGGGCCAAGGGAATTGAGATTTTTACTAGCTCATAGTGAAATTTTACATCCGAAGTAGGGAGGCCTTACAGTTTTATTGTATTGAGGTTATCTGTGAAGTGTGATGTCTTCTCTTGGAATATACTCACGGCAGAGGTGTGTGCAATCACAAAGACATACAAGCCTTAGTAAGGACATGTTAGATACTCCAAGTAAATTATTTGTTTTGACAATTTTCATCACGGACAAAAAATAGACATTGAGTAGCAATGGCCGTGGAGGACTGAAACGGCACTATGGCCGTGAGATATTGGAAACACGGATGCGCCAATCAGTTCCCGATTTCATTTTTGTCTTCTACTTAGCTAATTTATTTATTGTAAAATCATTAATGTTGAGGAATCGTTTCAACATAATTATCAGATATGTAAAATAAAAATTAAATTAGCGTATTATGTTACCCGCATTAAATCACACCTGAAGTAAATAAGCTGAAAAAACTCTTTATGTAATAAAAACTGATTTAGTACAGCAGTTCTCAAGTTAGTTGCGACGGGGTTTAGTGATTTCGTGATTCCGCACCAACCCGTTTATTTGGTTAGGCTAGATAGCGTAGGAAAAGGCTTACTCAAAATTTTAGGTGATATTGATATTGCGGTTTGAAGTTATGCGCAAAATGCATGCATCACAGGTTTGCATATTATAGGTAATGTATTGTAATTTTTCCTGTACTGACAGAAGAAATACAAAATTGCGTATTTCTTAGAGGTACGACCGAATTGCACATAGATTAGGTGTACATGTATTACTAAGGCTAACGGTTGAGATGATATAAAAATCTTTGGGGGCATAAGTCGGGGGGAGAGGTTGTGGGTAACAAAATGCCCTTTAAGGAGACCACAATCCTTAAAATTATACAAACATGCACAAGAGCCCATTCACTATTTTGTTTTATTCTTTTCTGTATTTTTGGCTGGTTGGTGGGTCATATAGCAAACTTCCCCATCGTTCAACAAAAACAAGACTATTCCCATGGGTCCTATTAACTATAACCTTGACATTGGTAATATGCACTTGGGTATGAAAGGTGGATTATTTTTTGAGGTAAAGAAGTTGTAGGATTTCTTTCATTTGTGAGTAATCTTGGTGGCCACCAAGATGAAAGGAGGATGACCAATAATATATAATAGTTTGATTCTTCGATGGAGGACCTTGAACCCCAAAATCACATGTTAAAGTTTCCCGCTGTATTTAAATCTGTTTGATGTAAGAGATGAAACCCCAAAGAGTAATGTGTAACATTAATACTTGGTCGCACACAACTGGGGCAATTTTACTAAAAAACATCAAAACCAAATGTTGGATCTGCCTAGATTTACAGGTAATGAAAAAAAAATAGTTTAAGCTTTCTTCCGACACCCAAAAATTTGACCACTTATGGCTAAAATCTGAGGATTCGGAACAAGGACATTAGCAATTGGGACAAGGGAAATAGCCAATTGGGCATGGACCTTTAAGTTTAAAAATAAAGGTTTTTATTAAAAAGTTTTTCAGTCAATCAGCCATTTCTACTCATGAATTGATGACCCAATTTCTTGTAACTGTTGAAAATAATATTGGTCGACCACATTAAAATACCTCAAAAGGAAATTGGAAAACCCCTAACCTTTTTTTAGCAAAATCGTGTTTAATAAATATTGTGTCCAGCAGTACTACCACAGCAAGTATGAAATTGGTCATGCTTGCGGTCAGAGAAGCGAAGGTTACCTTTTTGGCTGACAAAAAAAACTTCCAGACATCAACCCTCAAATACCCATCCGGACTGGGCGATGGTCTTAACCAGTATACATGGGGCCCACAACAACACATCAACAAACAATGGTTCTAATGTGCTAAATGCCAATTTTACGAAGTCTGCAGGGGTCTTCTTGTTGGCCTAAATGAATTGTTACTCTCCCTGTAAATAATATGAAACGTTAAGTGTGAATTAATTTTATTGGTCACATGAAACATTTTGATTGGGCAACTCCGTGATGAAAGGCCTCTAATTCTGGTAGTCGGGGAGATCATCTTTCTGTGTCTTGGCTAAAAACCCTTAACCTCCAAAAGAGGCATCAGCAACAGGCGTCCATATCCCCTACTTTGTACTTTGTCTCCTCGTCCCCGCCCCACATGGGAAAATAGCGACTGCCTTGGAATTTCTATTATACTAATACAGAAGCGTGGAAAATGTGTGTGCTTATCTGACGGTGATTTATTGTCTGGTGAATCGTTGTCTTTGCTTCCAGTTGAATCCGTGACATTAAGGCATACATGCTTGAATCGGCGCTGTCTGTTGCATGGCATGTAAATCCTTAACACCCTCTGGCAAATTACCTCTTCCCTAAGCCTTCACTACTGCTCTTAACACATAACCACCCACTAACCACACTTATGAACTGCAGCTGGCTGTCGCTAATGTTTCGGACACACACTGTATACACCTGTCACATTTACATAACATTGCTATCATATCAATCTTACCTAATCGTTTACACTCATGTCTCACACCTAAAAATTCCCATACAACCAGTTAGGACAGTTTTAGTTTTGAGGGCAGGAGTCCCGATTCTCCTAAGGTCAATTCATACTTCACTGCACTGCCAGTATGAATGGACCTTTAGAAACATTAACGCCTGATGTGGTATTCATTGGTATAGCCAATAAGGGGCAAGGGGAAAGAGTGCCTTCCCCCTTGAAAAAGAAGGTAAATCAGAAAATCAGGCAAATCAGCCTTTTTGGACCCTACTTTTCGTGACACAGAAATTTTGATTAAAAATCATGCAAAAATCATCCATTTTTTTACCCTTTTACGCCTCCCGAGCAAGACAAATTTTCACCTGACGGGGCTTTTTCTACCCCTGAGAACCACAAGGCTGCCTACCCCACTGGTGGTATTTGTCAAGTCCTGTTGGTATTTGTCAATCCTTTTACAACAGCCTTGAAACATAAATGCATTCTCTACAAAAAATTCGTAAGTTAAAACTTGCAGATCCCCCTGGAAGGGAGCAAATATGCAATTAGGCTCATTAATATGCACAAATAATGATAACGTAGTGCATGGGTACACTTGCCATGCACCAACTACCCACATACCAAGTTTTGTCAACTTTGGACATTGTGATCTGCAGGGCAGAAGTTCACCTTTTTTAGTAATAAGCCAACCAGAGAAAATATGCAAATGACTTATATTAATATGCACCCAATGCTGATAAATAGATTAAGGCCTGTTCATACTTTATCGCATCTATATATCAATTCGTGTAGCAACTCACCGCAATGCTCTGCAAATCCAGTTTGAAATTAATTAAGCTTTTAAATTCTGGCCCCCCCCCCCCCCCAAACCCCCCCACAACTTAACGCAATGCAGATTCTGTACGCTGAACGGACCTTTAATGCATGCACCACTACTCACATACGCTAGTTTTTCCAATTTTGACATTTCGATCAGGTAGAAATTCACCTTTTAGTAATGAGCTAATCAAATGAGCTCATTAAAATATGCAAATGACTCATTAATATGTACAAAAATTGAGTGACACAGAGGCAATGGTTATTACTTGCCATCCAACCAACTACCCACATATCAAGTTTTGTAAAATTTGATATTATGATCTGGTAAAGTTCACCTTGAGAATGTAGAGAAACTGGGGAAATAAGCGCATGAAAGTCAAAATAAACAAATTGTGATTTGACCTTTGGCCTATAGACATGTGGTCTAGGGGTCTAACATTTTACAGGTGGATAATGATGGAGAGACGCCTCAGATTTTGCTATGACAAAATCCCCCTTCTGCTAAAGTACCAGGGGGGTTTAATTAACAACCCTTTGCCCCATTTTGGGCTTTTTTAAACAAAACTTACTAGACCATATTCGCTTCAGCAGTTCCATTGTTTTAGCACAGTGAAGTTGAACCTTGCTGAAAGCTAGCGAGACAACAATTGACTGACCGGAGCCTGCTCTAGCTTTCTAGCCATAATGTCCTCGCTCTAGGCCATTTTTGCAACTGGAACTCTAACCTGATATCGGCTGTTCTGCCCCGAAGTGTGTTTTTGGCGCATGCCTCAAGTAGCAATCTTTACTGCTATATCCCTGGTGTGCAAGGTCCAGGAACTTGCCTAGCACGGGTCTGGTAAAGGAGTTACAAATACCAATTCGGGTTGCTAGTACCTGAAACCACACAATGTCAAATTCCCAATACTTTTATTCCGGGAAGGACTACACACGAAGTCTGAAATCAGCAAAAGCCCCTGAGAATTGGCATTCCTGTAACTCGACATTACTCAGTTGGGGCAGGAGCAGCCATTAATATGCAATTTACTAGTTCAATGCATGTTTAATATTGTTTAACAAACAGTTCAAGTTAAGATATTGTCTGCTGGGATTGGTCTCCTGGTATAAAGGGCTGATCAAGATAATTAATGTATGATCCATGAATTTGGCCGCAGTGGCTGGTGGTTTTTTGGGGATTGTGCAACAGGACTATAATTAAGCCTTCATAATAAATATCACTGAAAAAGGGGAATTGATAAATGATGAAATTCCATTATATTAATTTAACCGCCATTTTAGTTTAACCATCTAAATATGAAACATCAAGGTACGGCATTGACACAACATAGAAGGCACCTCCCATTATTAAACAAAAACCTCTCAATTTATTGAGAGGTTAAAAATGCTGATTTTGACAATGCTATATATAAATTTAAGTTTGTCCAGAGTGAATACACATCCATATTTTGACAACCCTACTGCTAGGTTTACCCTTGGATCAATGAATAAAAATCAGTTCTTTTGATCAAGATTACCTTTCTTCATTTAATCAATTTAGTAATGTAAATTGAATGCTTGTCAAAGCAAAGTGATGCATAATGGTTGACATGCTGTCTATGTAGTACTAACGCTATAAGGACTTGATGGCCCCATAAACATAACATCCTTTAATCATAACTACAGGTTCACAAATATTAGTATTATCTGAAATTGTCTTAATTTCATAACTTATCTGGTTCAATAATAATTATTACTGTCAAGATTCTCTTAAAATTATAATCAAAGTGTGAGTAATTTCATATTTTTTCAGATTACTGAAATAAGTTGTGACAAATGAGAGAGTACAATAAAGAAATAATGTAAGTTCAAAGCATGGAATAATGTCATAGAGGGCAAATCTACTATTTGTTAGTTTCTTCTTACAAATGTGTACACAACTATATCTCAAGTGTAATGTGAACAGCCTTTGGTTAGAGGTGGGTGACCCGGTTTGATAACCTTGTGCTCCACCAACATGGCGTAATCAAAACTGAGAACTTCAGAAGAAAATGCATATTTTTTTTATTTTTTGCTTTTTTTAAGTTTTTTATTTTTTTCTTTAGATGGTATGAACAACAGCTGGTTCTTGAACCAAATCTTGTCCTATCATCGTGATCGGAAAATGGGGAACTGTAACCAATTGCCAAACTGTGACCAAATTGCCCAAACGTTGACCAACACCAGCTGTTTGAAGTCTCATTTTTTTAATGACAAACCAGAATAAAACAACAATATTAACAGGTGACAGCACTGTTTTGACAACAAATTTTGATTGTGTTTATTCCAATAACCTCATCCGTATGAATTTTTCAAAATTCAAATGATTTTTCTAGAAATCTAGTTTAACACATCTGCTCCTATGGAAATGGGCATATAGAGGGTCTATAACAGACAATCATGCACCTTTAGTAGGGGCATATAGGGCAGATTTCCCAGATTTTCTGGCAGAGGTAATAGCTCTTGCATTCCTTCAAATATCCGTTTCAAAATTGTTTCCACCACTACTAGAATTGTTCTAAAAGAGACAATTTGCATAGTGTCCACACTGTGAAAAAGGACCATATTTTGACTTGGGTGAGGTTCACCCAACTTTCTACATATCCGCATGGTTAAAATGAGTAACCATAGGGAGAAAAACCTTAAATCTGACTAATCACCCCCGCTTACAATCACTGTATAAACACTTAAATGCAGTCAACATTAGACCTTCAAAAATTATCCATTGCCCAATGTTTACGTTCGGTCCAAAAACATCCATTTGAATCAGTCAGTCCAGTGCATTTTGTTTTTGCACAGGGAGGGCCATTCCCCAGCTAGAATCCCTATTCACCTTGATCAGCTAAGTATTATTACATCCGAAGGCAAGTCACGATGCCATAGGCTATGTCTCAATCAAGATTTCTTAAAGCATCAGCATACTATCTCATATTTTAATTATGTCTGGCTGTTCTCCCTTACTTTGATTATTTTTTTATTATCTTTAAACAGTACAACCTGCCTTGATTGCATCATATGGAATTGCCTTACTTTCTTAAAACTTCTATATGGAGTGCAATTGATTGGAAATGATTTCCCTTAGTTGTGATGGAATGGAAAGTTAACTTGCTTGAATTACTGTGTCCATGAGTCGGAAACCCACTTTCATATCATGCTATCCCCAGTCATGGACTGGGGCCAAAGCCTGCCCTGGTTCGAGACCAAACCCAATTTCTGACTGTTCTCTTCTCCTCTTTCCCTAATTCCTTCACTCCCTCCCAGGAGAGAGGCTAGAAACGATGGGGCATTAAAGTTAAACAAACACAAAAGAGCTCTAAAAACCAGAGCTACATAAACAATGGCGTATCTTGGGGGGTGCTTTGGGGGCGTGTGCATCCTGGGGGTTCATGCCAAAACATACAAAATCAACCTATTTTTGGCTATTAGAGGTCCTTCTGCCCCCCGGGTACCCCTCAAAAAGCCAGGTCTGCAAATATTACTTTGTAGACATCAAAATCATGTACAAATATTCAGAAGAAACTAAAAATTTTAAAAATCTTGGTCAAAATGAATTCACAGTGGATACCTGCAATCTTGGAAAAATGAGTGATGATTGTGATCAATGCTCAATAATGAAATATATCAAAGCAAAAAAGGTTGCTGACTCCTCGTCTCTGAAATAGAACAGCCTCTATGGATAACCAGCATTGTTTTGCAGAACAAATGTGAGTGGGCTATACACAAAACCACATAGTCTAGTCTTGCACCTGCAGTAATAAGCCACTGTGATCTAACATTGCTACTTATCAATAACTTAACAAATATCAACAATCACTCAGGATTTTCATCTACATCTGCGTGGGATTTGACTGAAATGTACACATCATCAGGCCTCTTTGTAACAATATTAGCACCATATAGAGTGGGTGGGTAAACACTGCTGGAGACATTTCATAAATTGAGCCAGCAATTCTCAAATTTAATATCAAAATATTTGATGAAATTGAAGAGTATGTATGAAGTAGTTCCTAATCATGGGGTAGCTGTGAAGCAGCTAGAGGTAGCACACAAGACTTTGACCTACCATAAGAGAGGATATTGTTTTTATGAAGTCCAGTGCTTGCTTGCTCTACAATTGACAGATTATCTCAAATCCTTTCTGTATTATTGTACATTCACACATCATTAGGAGATTTCCGCATTTGTGATTGGTTGAGAGCCAGTCCTAAACAACGATTAATGCCCTGCAGTAATCGATTTCTGATCACTTTTTGGGTAGGCATGTAGAAATAGGTAGACGTGTGTACAATGAGCATGGTTGCTACGGCTATTATTGTCTCAAAATAAATATTGAAGCTCAATATACTTGACTATAATTAAAAAAAATGTATTTTTTGGAATATGTGTTGAATAAAACACAAAACATGCTTTCAAATATTTTGCATGTTAGTGCACATTTGAAGCACACCCCTGTTCTGTGATGGAACATCCCATTTGATACATCGATCGTGCTGTTTTTCTCAAGTGTGAAGACGACGAAAATATGACATGAAAAGAGTGACTTTGCAGTTGATTTTGGAGGATTTTTAAGGTACAAACATGCAAAGTAATGATGTGTGAATGGGGTTCACTCATGGATTTTCATGATTAAACGCTTGTTTTGGCCCTCGGGCAGGCCGGTGGGGGTCACTTCGCGACGCCCGGCGCCGGCCTGCCCTCAGGCCAAAACAAGCGTTTAATCATGAAAATCCATGAGTGAACCCCTAATTCCTATCCACAGTGCTTCAATCCTATTCACAGTGCCCAATCCTATTCACAGTGCCTAATTCTATTCTTACTCATTATACTTACTACTCAATGGCTAACTTGAAAGTTCCTCTAATCAGTTGGTAATTTACAAGCTCCCGTCCATTCGCTAAACTTATCATAAACTGCTCTAAAATACTTGTTAACACCAAAAGTCTATTTAAACTTCAAAACCTACTCCATCTAAGATTGCATGACTCGCAGCAGATACTAACCCTAGCTAACTATATACCATACAGTGGTGTACCGAGGTAGTCAATCCAAAGTAGCAAAATTCCCAATCTTCCCACCAGTTAGGGAAAATTTTGCGATTTGCTTCAATGAATTAAACTTAGGAATAGGAAAAGCATTCGTAATGCAAAAAAATTGCCAAAATTAAATTGATTTTGCCTAAATTTAGGTTAAATTGGTTGAAATTCCTGAAAAGATGGGTGGAAAATACAATATGTTGGGTCCCATATAGTCCCGCTATTTCGCCCAGAGGGAGCAACTTGCACAAAGCATACATTGTCCCTGGTGCTTTGTTTGGGCAGAGCTGCAATTTGCAAATCCCATCCATACATATCACTTAACCTTTCATGGCAAATACACAGATTCACCTCTCAGTTTACACGCATTTGTTAAAACAGAACCATCAAACGTCGAAATCAATTGATTCTTTGAAGAGAACTATAAGAAACGATGACTTCATCAGTGTTATGAAGTAGTGATGTTGGGAAGAAACACATCTCTCTTACAATGTACCAGTGAACTTGGGCAGTGTGAGATCTTATGTAATTTGCTCACATACAAACGTAGAATTTCGCGGTTCTCGCTTTTCGCTCTCACGCTTATAATTCAATATAAGCTGTGGGCCGCTCTATGACCTTTGACCTGGGCTATGACCTTGGACCCATCAATGTATGAGGGATCCCCTTGGTCCACCTATAAACCAAGTTTGGTCCAATTGACCTTCAACTTTTCAATTAAGGTCAATTGAAACCTCTTTAATCCTATTTTTCAAGTTGACCTCACATGACATTTGGACCTTGGCACATGACCTTGACCTCACATCAACATATAGTGTATCCTGATGGTGCACACCTTGAACACAAGTATGTTCCAATTGAACTTCAACTTTTCAATTGATGTCATTAAAAAAAAAATAACATTTTAGTGACACACACACACACACGCACGAACGATGGTCTCCAGCTCTATCCTGGCGGCCCACGAACCCATCCCATTACATGAAGGACCTTCAGTAATCCATATCCTCACAACGCCTTGACTAGCTAACAGAATAATGCAGTGTGTAATTCGAATGGGGCCCCCCCAAAATAGTTTGTGAGGGTCCATTAAATTGTTCCACTGTCACAAAACTATTCATCACCCTACACGTAATAAGTGGTACAGTGGGATTATATCCCATATATTAATTGAAAACATGCAAACAAGCTCATTAATATCGATATCTAGTCTCAAGTCACCAAAACTCATCATTGCTCTACTCATTGTCTATTTGGTTTAATCATAATTAATGAAAGATTCTTTTGGCTTGTGCCCGCTCGCCAGACGAGAGCCCGGCCACCGATCCACCTACACATTACAATAGCCTCCACAACGGTTGTGGGAGGCAATTTTTTTTAACTCTATACCTGGGAACCGGACTAGAAGTAGCCCAGATACTGCGGTTTCATTGTTTTAGCAGTTTTGTCATCATTGTTTTAGCGCATTGACGCTGAAACATTGCTAAAGTTTAGTGGACATACGCAGTTCTTAACCGGAACCTGTCCTTGATGTCTAGACAATATGTCACCCTAGGCTCTTTGCTATGAAACTGTAACAAAAGTGGTTGGCTTGCAATGTACAACACAACCAAAAACCCGGCCAATCTTTTACTGCTAAAATCCTTGGTGTGGGAGGGCCAGGCATTGCCTGGCATGGGTTAAGGTTAAATATCCATTGAATTAGTGGCTTAGGTACTACATGCATGCTATCATATCCTTACAAACAATTCAAAGTTGGGGTAATTTCTGCTATAATCGATAAACTATAAGACAGTGGCCTATGCGACACAGTGATAGAAAAATCTGTTAAGAGCATTCAAGTGTCAATAATCAAACATTTTTTTTCAAAGATATTCCCGATTTGCTGAAATTGTACACCAAAAGTGCTTAAAAAACATGAAACACCTTTAAGTTGTTTTTTGCATTTTTTGAACCTTGAACCTGAACCGCTTTCTACCTACCTACGCTGTCTCAAATTCACTCTGTCCACTCTGGGAATTGCATACCAGTCTGTGTTGACACTTGGCACAAACAGACTTCATTCAATTTTTATGATTCACTTGGCCTTAAAGTTGCAACGAGAGAAAATTCACCTATCAGTTGGCCCTAAAAAAATCGAAACTAACTGATTTTGCCCTGAGTAAAGCTCCCCATCAAACTATTCCCCATCTGAAAGATTTAAAGCTGAGAAATGTTTCTCTGGTACCAAAAAATGTGAAATTTCTAATTTCGTATAGGAGCAAATATGAAATTCCACATATGTTTTATATTGGAACTATACAATCAAAGATCACTTTTTTATCTCTTTTAAAGACAGTTTGTAGCTAGCAAATACAAGGAAAGAAATCTATTGAGTGTCTAATCTAAATGAAATCACTATTATGACACAATAATTGGGTGCCCAAAAATCTCCCGTCATTGCACCTTTAAAGATGAATAATTCTTTATGATGTTTTATATTACATGACTAGGTAAGCAAAATTGCAGCATACTTAAAAGATTGATTTAGTTTATCATGCCAATATTACAATCATACCCGTTAATATACTAAGCTTAAGCACCTGAACAGAATTCCAATGCACTGAGAAACTACCAATGCATTAAAGAAAGCTATGATCAAAATGAGGCTGTTTATTCTAGCTAACAGAGGGTGCCTTGCCAAGACATGATGGTTGACGCTTATTGGGAAATTTTTATGACAAAGATATGCTTTCTAACCTTGGCATAGCTTCTGTACATGTCTTTTGAAGCCCAAACTCCTGATGCTTTCAACAACTCTCAAATCACGTTTTATTCTCTTGACTTTCTAAATCAGAAAATCAAAAAAATTATCAAAAATAAGATGTTTGCAGGCTGTAACAAGTAGGTATCCTTACATACACTGCAAGTGATAGGACCCAAAGCAGCCTAATTACCCAAAATCAGATATTTTAGTCCTTACTGTCTGTACGGACACTTACTACAACATGTAGTTAAGAGGTTTTCAATTCTTTGAACACTGCTGTTTTCTTCCTTTCTGTTAATTTTTGAGTTCGAAAAAACCTTATGAGAATTTGACAACTTATTCTTCACTTTAGCTATTCCGCAAATTTCAAATAATTTTGACTCTTTCAGTGGATCCCTGATAGTGGCTTTTAAATTTAGTTGGATGTTGCATTATTTGTTGCCATTTTTGCATTTCCTGTTTTTCATTTGAATGGATTAACGTTTTTGAAATGAAATAATATTGTGTTGCAGTCACAATCTTCACCTCAAACACAAGATTCAAAAGTCAATACCAATCGCCTCGAGTATGAACAATGTTTGGGGGTTCAGAGTTGATGTGGGGTTAAAGGCACCACATGAAGTTCAAACTTGATGAAATTATATTAAAAAAAATAAAAAACTTTCTATTTTTTCTCAAGAATAATTAAATAAGGTAATTTAATCATCCCTTCTCTGCCCCATTGGTCCTTGGACCGCTTTGTGTCGTCTGCCGTCGCTGTTTGTGAATGATAGGCCCTCATATGACCTTTTGGGGGGGGGGACATGGATATTGACCCTTTGCCTAATAAACAATGAGGGTTTGCTGTAATCTTAAAACCAGGTTTGATTCCATTGGAAACACAACTTTTCAAATGAGTAAATTTTTTTAACTTTTCCGCCTATTTTACAACTTGACCTCACATGACATTTACCTTTGTATGTGACCTTTGACCTCATCTAAAAAATGAGGGATCTCATGGTGCACCTATGACTCAGTTTGATTCCAATTGAATCTTCAACTTTTTCAAATGAGGTCAATTTTAGTTTCAACCTATTTACAACTTAACCTCACAACTTAACCTTGTCATGTTACCTTTACTCATCAACAAATGAGGGCTCTCATGTTGCACCTGTGATGCAAGTTTGGTTTTTAATCCATCAAATATGCAGATAATTCAGGAACGTACCCCTTTTTCACGACAACAGACATCAATCAACAACAAACCTTTAACTAATTCAGTAACGCCCCCCCCCATCAAAGGCAATTTGAGATGACACTTGCCCGGGATCAATGAGAAACAGCTTATTACTATAACTTGTTTGTCTCATGTGAAGATTACATTAACTCAGTAATGACCCTTACTCCATGACATACAATTGATGCCACGCCATCCATATATTCAAATCTTTATCATATCCAATCCTCACAGATGGGTTTGGCCATGATAGCCAAACACAAGAATGTTCTGGCCTATGGGCCAGCACCCACGTAGGGTAGCAAAGCAAACACTACAGTATCTGCAACAAACTCACCATATAATAGTATACGAAAAAGACATTAAGAATTTACACATCCCTGAGAATTGAGGTGTGTAGAAAACTTAATTTCATATCAGTAGTGTAACATGAAAATGAAAAAAAAGTTCACCACTATCGAGAAATCGGTATATTGGAAATTATATAACTGGTCCTGTTTTTATTTGAACATACACTTACTACTACTAAAACTACAAAATACATGTCATCTTCTTACATCAAACAAAAAAATAAGCCGACTGGAGGAAATTGATGAAACATAATGAAGTATGTGAAGATAATATGATATTGCTAATGTTAAGTTAACAGAGAGATCAGAGAGTCTGTGTGTATTAACTCTAATCTTCTCTGATCAAAAGCAAAAAATAGCAGGTTAAAGAAAACAGCGAGTTTGATTAGCCTAGTGTAAGTATGTCCCCTGCTGACCCCCACAGGCCAATCTTCAAATCCATTGCTAAGTAAAAAAAACAATTTATCCGCTATTTTGACACGGAGAACATGTTAGGCTTAAATTTAAAAACCTGTAGGCCTACCCTGTCTTTTACATTTTTTCTAATAAGCAGGCTAATTGTGTTTGTTTCAAGGTTATACACCACTACCCGTTTTCATAGAACACACCAAGATTTTAACAGCATATAAAGTATGGTGAATCTATTATTACGTCTTTTCTATACAGCCTAAACAAAGAAATTCAGCAGTTCCAAGTTTTCTTTCGAGCTTATGACCCAATGTCAACAAATGCATGTACTGTCCCCACACTTTGATGGACCGTGTTTTTCTATATGAAACAGCTTCAAGCTCTTATCTAGAGTGTACTCTCATCTCTAGGTGGTATCCGTCTCCCCTCCCTAAATTGCATGCAAGGGCGAAGTAGACAGCCAACTCTCGACCAACCTCTGGAAATCAGCCATTTTTTCATTTTTTAAAGGGGCATTTTGTGATCCACTTGCAGCCTCGTTCCCCCCGAACGACGTGATAGGAGATTTTTTTTTGAATACAAATTTCTCATAAATTGGCACTTGATCGGTTGTAGACCACCTACAAGAATGTTTTGAAGGTGCATTGGACAAACAGTACAAAAGAAAACTGCAAACTCTGTTTTGAACTTGCCCCTATCGTAATCGTCCCTATAGGAAACCGTGCTTTGATTTTCTATCCTGCCCGCCAAGAAAATACTAAATCAATCATTTATTTACTAGACGACTATTCCCTTATTCACTCATGTGTGATCTAAATACATTGGTTAGCATTCCTAATATGCAACAAATCCCTGGGGTTAAAAAAATGGGGGCCGCTTCTTTCGGGAAATGGCCTCATTCTCTACTAAAAAAGTTTGAGACTTTTATATCATCTGAACCATTGACCTAAGTATAACCATAGGTACCTTATTAACTTTTTTCATCGTTATCAGGGGGAACGAGGCGGTGGATCACCAAATGCACCTTAATAGTTAATCGATGATTGAAATCTGAAGGTGGTGACATGCAACTCGCATAAAAAAAGGCTTTAAAATTCATATTCCATAGTTACTATTGCAGGCGCCATTAAGTGGTTAAGTAACATTTCAGCCTATCTTACAACTTGACCTCACATGACCTTTGACCTTGATATGGGACGTTTCTTTACCTCATAACAATGAAGGATCCACGTTACCCTATTACTCAAGTTGGTTGAAATCCATCGAGTATGCCGATAATTCCAGGCAAATGTACCCTTTTTTCACAACCGACATATACAACATCATCAACCGACACATTGTGACGGTCTCTTCCTGCCTTGCGGCAGGTGGACACTAAAAGCACATCACATGGACCAAAAAATGCACAGTATCTGACTTAAGCATGCAATACCATCATTTATCTAATGACATGTGACCAATAATCCTCCAATCAAATAACAAGGATGTACTTAAATTTAATGCAAGTACAAGTTTGATCTATTCCGAAAAGATGTGAAATGTCGTGCCTAGCAAGCTTGAGCGTGGTATCCAATCTCTCTTTCTTTGCGTTTGGAACCACACTCATTTTAATTTTTTTCTGTGGGGTTTGCCACTCCTACCACACAATTAGTCTATATACATTTCCAGCATTCTCCAGACCCATTTATAACCGGGGACGGGTGGAGAGGAGTGATTGAGGAGAGTGCCTTAATCAAAGGAACAACACATTGGTCACAGACCAGCCCGGCCGCACACTCACAGCTTTTGGCGTGTGGGTCGGGCACTCAATCCACCTGGACATGTGCCCACTTAAAAGAGAAAGATTATAAAACAATGAATAGCTGCATTTGAGGTCAGTTGTCTACTTGCGGTCCCACACTTACTTGAAGACAAGATCTACAAACATCCCTCCCCCATTTAATCCTCTACACCAATATTGTATTGAAAATCCATCACTCTAAATAGATGTGGTGTCACTCTTAACAGGATTTCTCAGGCAAGGATTTGGGGGATGCATCAACCTGGAAGGCACAAGTAAGTTTCTATACAACTGGTCACACTGTTCATAATTGGTAAGGGGCAGTGACCCATATGCGCTTTAATTTGCCATAATACAATATAAGCATACTCTATGAACTATAAATCGTATAGATGATCTACAACTTCAGAATAAAAAAATTATTACCAAATATAGGGTTTCAGCAAATTTCCAATTTTTTAAAATCCATTTTGACACTGCTACAAAGTCTATGGGAATTTGAAAATTGAAGTATCTCAAAAATGCATATTTGGGGAAAAAAGTAAAATTGGCAGTAACCACTTTTCAACAAAATCTGTACAGGATGCTGTAGCCGATAATAATACCTTAAGCTATTCTACAAAAGTTGCCTATCTAGGCCGAAATTGGGAGATTAGCCATTTAATAAAGATCGCAAATTCAACTTAAAAACCACCATATGCATATCCCTACTGATTAAAATCAGTCAGTACTCTTCTTGTACAGGTATCGTGGCATTCATAATGTCTTTTTTTTACAAATTAATCACGTCTGGGTCAATGACTATAGGAACATATCCCAAGGGCATGTGATAGTTAATAATATTTTCTTTCTCTCCTCTACTACCACTTCAATAACACATCAAAATGCTGCAGTTATTTCTTTCTTTATAGTTTCTTAATTTCAAGCTTTCTGGCTGACATTTAAGTGAGGCAAGAATTTCTGCAGTCTTTCTATAGGCTGGTCACTCCAACTCTTGCCTGCCTCCCAGCCTGCTTCGGCGTTCACCAATGCGCAACCTACTGGTACTCACTTGCTTTATGTGCATAGGTGAAAGCAGGTGGATGTGATGAAGCGCCTGGAGAACGGCCTCTTGACTAAAAACTGTAGGGGATAGCACAAGGGGAAAATAATTAGATTTAACTCTTTAACTTAAACAGTGCGTTTTCATACGTTCTGCAAAGGACCTTGATGGGTATCTAAATACGCCTCAACTCTTGAAACGTCTTATACGATAGTTTTTAAAAGTACCCATATTTGTATATGCAATCAAGATCAGATAGTAACGGTTTAGGAGCTTTGGAAAGAAATCTCTTGGTGCATAGGAGAATCAACCCAGGATGACAGGATTCCCATGCCAATGTGTCTAAGTGGATACTATTCAAAAACACATTATGTTTTATAAATCATCTAACTGAAGCCTGATTCATTTCCAATGTTGACTGAAACCTATGCATTTCCCTCTGAGAAGTGGAATGCCCCAAAATACCTAATTTTAGCACCCCTAAAAGAGAAAATGGTCTCCCCAGTGACCCAAGGTCACACCCTGTCAGCCATTACTCTTCCCCAATGCCGTTTGGCCTCAAAGCCCCCACAGGACGATGCAAAGATCATGTTGTGGGGCGGGCCTGGAAGCGGGAAGTCAACATTGGAAAGGAACATCAGGCTTCAGTTAGATGATTTATATAAAACATACTGTGTTTTGAATAAAGTCATTAAACACCAACATACTGACGTAGGCCCTGGACAAAGGCCCGAAGCACCCCGCGGAAAAGGCGGAGAACAAGGCCTCACGGCCTTGCGAACAAACTGAGGATCGGAGGGAACCAGAGAGAAGTGCAAGGCGGACCCGCGTAAAGAAGCGGGCAAAGAAGCCTAACCCACAAAAAAGAGGAGCGGGCCCCCTAGAGAGGGGGTCCGATCAGAACACCAAGAAGAACCCCCAAGGGGCAGATGAGGCCCGGGGGAGATAAAGGTTGAGAGACATGAATGAAGGCTAAGGGCCTCAGCCCCGTGGAGGGCTGAGAGAAAAGTCCGACCCTGACCCGGAAGAAGAAGCACAAGGAGAGGAAATCTCCGAGCTTAATCCAGCCGGGAAAGGATCCCGAAAGAGTAATAAAGGCGAGGGCTAGGGCGACGCCGCCACCCAAAGGACGATTGGGGGCGCCAAGAAACCTCGCCGATAGAACTTCAGACCCCAAAGGGGAACTAGCTTTCGGGTCAGAAACGACGCTTGACAGTAGTCAATGAGAACGACACAACGTCAACGAAGGAAGAACGAACAACCTAGGTGTGGTAGGCTGAGCTAGTCGACCGAAAAATCCAGACAACGGACGATCGGAGACAGCCAACAAAGCCTCAAAATAAGCGAAAAGTCCACCTCAGACTGTCACAGCCAGGAGATGGAGGGGACATTTCGGCCTCAACTCGGAGGGTAGACAGAATCCACCGAGGAAAGAATGAGGCAAACCTCCGCAATACCGGGAGCAGCGGCACCGAAAACCGGGCAACCGAAGAGCAGACAAAAGCTATGATTAATGCTAAACTAGCACTTCCCAGATCGGGCCAGAGTCAATCCTGGCCCAAAAAGTAGACCAAGTGGGTAAACCACCGAGGAGTCTACAGAGGGAGAACCCAGAGGTTAGCTCTGCAGGGAACACGAGTCAAGCCTCGAGAGGCGACCCGAGCCGAGAGCTCACTAACTGCTGGGGAAGCCCGAGCAGAAGCATAACCAGTGGACGACTGCAAGCAGAGAGCAGGGACAAGTCGTAGAGGACAGAATGATCCTAACATGAGGAACTTCTGGGCCGGACGACAAATCGGATCGAGGAGGCAAACAAGTAGCCGCGTAAGCCGAACTCCGGCTAAGGGCATAAGGATCCACCGAGAAGAGGTCGCGGGCAGCATAGCGCTTGACACAATATCTCCCGAGGAGAAAGTGAAGAGAGCCACCGGAGAAAAATACGGGGTGCTACCCGAACGGCGAGATACCGATTAAGATCACCCAAAGCCTCGAGGAAAAAGGGAGTAACCAAACTCGAGACGTCAGAAATGGAAGAATGACTCACAGCGTGGGTTTACGCCCCAGAGACATTCCCACCCGGGAGCGAGAAGATCCAACATACTTAAAAGTTCAGGTCACAGACTTTGACAGACTAGGATAGAGGGGATAAAAAATCCCCAGTCGGAAAGTGGCAGAACCACCATGTCAAGGGCTCCCAGGTCGTAAGACAGGAGACAGAGCAACCGAACGTGCCCCACGGACCACGAGGGTACTAAGGGAAAAGCACAAGATCCAGTCGCAAGCACGGCGGAAAGACAAGACCAAGTCAACCTGCAAGGAACAACTGAGAAAGCCACTGTGAAGGCGAGTTCGGAGAAACCCACCAAACTAGGGAATACCCCGTCGCGGGGATTCCACTAGGCAGCACAGTTAAGACAGAAGGGTGCAAGAAAAAAACCCGCAAGTTGAAAGAGATCGAACAACGGGAGCCTGAAAACCTGGAGGGGAGGAGGGGAACCCCCTAAGACAGAGCCCGACGAATCGGGAGCACACCCTGGGCCTGAAGCCGGGAACCGCTTTAGGGGCCCGACGAGCCCCAAAGCTAGGCCCGGACGAGCCCCAAAGCTAGGCCGGAACAAGGCCGACGATAAAGCCCGTACAACGAGCCCCAAAGAGGGGCACCGTAGAGCCGACCCAAAACCCGTGTCCAGGCCACCCGAGGGAGACAGCGGGACCAGGCTAGTCAGCGAGAGCCAAAGGAATGTGCGAGAACTGTCAAAGCCAGCCCCTAACTCCCGAACAAAAACGGGAGAAGGGATCCACGGTCAAGACACCGACACAACAGTGGGCCGTGTCCAGGCAAAAGGCGAAAGACCTTCAAGGTCTAGACCCCAAGGGGCGAGGAGTAAGGCATGGGAGCACCAGGTAAGGTTAGACAACCAGAGCCAAACCACCAGCGCTCAGGACGAACAGAGCCCAAAGGGGGCGAGGGCATCCACCGGGTGGGAGCAAAGCCCCAATGAGGGAAAACCCGAGAATCAGATCAAGACGAATGACCAAAGCCGAGACCGGCACGCGCAGAGGCCCAGATGGGCAACCAGCGGCATGTAGGCGAGGTTCGCGCCCGCACAAGAGTGAGGACGGAGGGCACAGGGAGAAAAAGCCCCTACCCAGGCCGAGTCCGGCCAAGTGAAGCCCCCCTGGAGGGGCCACGCCAGGACGGCATAGGCACAGGCTCATTTAAACCACGAAGGGGGCCAAGGTAATACAACAAGCAGCAGGGGATCAGCCCTAGGACAGGCTAGGCCCGCAAGGGGGTTTCCCCCCCTATTTTTCTTCCTTCAAGCCAGAGCTGCGAGGAAAGAAACCGGGCCAGCTACCCGAATGGAGATGAAGGTCTATAGAGGTAAGCAAAGGCTAGCGCGATGAAAGCCCCAAGCTAAGGCAGGCGAAAGTCAAAGGAACGCAAGGATAAAGGCCACGACCTCCCAAGGAAGTCGGGAGGCTAAACGACCCAAAACCAGTATCACAGCCAAGATGGATACATGGTCTAGACACCAAGGGGGAACAGGGACTAACGCCAGACGGCAAACTGTCACTAGGCCGACTCGGAAGCGGCGCTAGGCCCAGTTGATCCCCAGGAGGGGAGCAACGAAGCTGCATCATAGCCTGATCCAAGTTCCCAAAGGGAGACAGCGGACCAGGCTAGCTAGCAGTAAGCCTAACAGCAAGAAGCATAAGAGCAGGTCAGCCAAGGCCTAAAAGGCCCAGCGCCTAACTGGCAGGACCAGAGGCCTAAAGTCCCCGGATGGTACACACGGAACGGGCCCGGACTAGCACCCACGGAAGGAGCTCGGTACCGAGGCAGCAAATAGTCAGCCGCCAAAAGAGGCAGCGACGGAAGCGCCGCAGACAGGCCCGAGGCTGCCCAAGCTCCAACGGGAGCCCGAGCAGCAAAAGCACCCCAGCGGAGCCGGGCAGAGTGCATAACGGCTAAGGTCTGGACCCCGACGGAGCTGCACGCTATAGCACGGGCAGGATGCGCCCCATGGCCAGGCCGAGGCGGCTAGGCCCGCCACAGGCGGGCAGGAGCACCCCCAAGGCGGGGGACCCTGCATGCAGAAACTAGAGCAACGTCGGAGAATAGACGCGGGAACCCAGGGAACTACACAAGGCTGAGAGGGCCTCCACGCCAAGGCAAGGCAACATAGCCAGCAGGGGTTGAAGCACTCAGGCTAGGGCGCCCCGTAGGGGAGCCCTGCAAAAGAGCAGACTTGGGTAGCCCGAGAGACCGCCGAGACCACGCAATCCCGCGGGGATGACCGAGAGCCAAGGCGGCGAGACATCCCCGCAAGGGAGACAGGGTCACGGCGCGGTGAGTTGAAAGTCAACACCAGGGAAGGCGGACAAACAAAACCAGCAACGCCCCCGTCAGAGGGGACCCAGTCGCTTGTGGTGAAAGCCGGAAAATCAACGGCAACGACGGCGGATAAACGGTCCCCATGCAGCGCACCTGCGGAAGGAGGAGCGACTAAGAGGATGAGTGTAACAATCAAACCAAGCCGATCACCTCCGAGAG
>JAMKCH010011076.1:0-32607 GCA_023653785.1 Ophioderma brevispina
ACTTTTAGGTATTGGAAGCAAGTCACCTGGAACTCTACATGCATATGCATGCTACATCCGGGCGCAAAATTCAAACAGTGAACATTTGAAACGGCATTCACTGCAGAGAGTGCTGCCACTGGCACCAGTGCTCGATTTACTTGGGTGCACACATGCACAGATGATGCCTGTGGATTTTCTTCTGTGCATGTAGCTCTGAAAACCTACATGCACACTAACTTTGGTTCTGCCTAGTGTGCATATAGGGCAGAACCAAAGTTAGTCAATTTTAGCTCCTGGGACACAAAGTAATACCAAAGAGAATGTGTTCTAGTTGATATTTTGATGATATTGTATGAATCACACTGAGTTAAATTTTATTGTTAATATGTGTAGGGGTCTACATGGGTTGCCAAATTAACACGGCTGTCGCCGTGTCGCGATCTAAGCGCACTTGGAGTGTCGCGGTTCGCTTTTTAGCCCCAGCTCAACCTGTCGCGTGTCGATCTTTATATTGTGTGCCATCGGATGTCGATCATTTATTGGCATCGCATGTTGGATTTTTCTGCCTACAAATGGGTCCAGGAAAATATGCATTTAGAGAGCGCTATTGCCGATTTGTTGGCAACGCTCTGTTTTTTTAGAGTATGATAAATTAGCATTATTTACTCCAATTTGAGCTGAAAATGTGGAGAATCAGTTAGAATCCAGTTCCGATAAAATCCCGGGATAACATTTAACTTTATCACATCGTCACATGTCACATCATCGGAAACATACCGGTTAAGTACGTACGGTACCTCTGTTTTAGGAAATCCTCTTGCATCGCCGTCTTAAGAAAACGCTGTACATGGCATGAATAATTAATCATCGCCAGTCTTTGGAGCTATTTTGGGTACAATTTTAATAATGTCCGACAATGTTTAGAGCCTAAGCCTTAGGCTTTGTGTAAAGGACGAGTAACGAACAAGTTTGCGAATGTGCACCCGGTCGATGTAGTCAAGTGCTAAGCACGAAAACATAATTCTACAACATTCGATGTCGTTTTGAACAATTTAAAGTTTTGTTTTCCCAAAATTCAGTGTGTCATATTAAAACGCTGAAAAATACGTCGCACAAACAAAACCGCTCCGTTGTTTCCTGGTTAATTTATGCGCATGCGTACTGATGCTTGAGTGAATTCTATTTTTAGATGCCCGGTAGCGTCGGCGATTAACCGGCAAACAGCGCCGAAACCTGAAGTACAAAATACCTTTTCGCGTGAAATATATCTTACAGAAATGTAGACGAATGTCAAAGAAACAAAAACCATTGAGGGCTGCATGACGAAATTAACGGTAAAGGGTGGAATTTTTGATCCTAACATGCCCCATTTCCCCGCTGCCGGCGATTCACCGCCATCTAAATAGACAGTTTGGATAAAATAAAATACATGCATGGGGGCAGGCCAAGAAATACTTAATAAACCAACAAGTTTAGCCTAGTATGCACCTCAAAATTATAAATCCATTGTGGCCTACGTATTTTGTTAGTAATGCGTACGGTATATAATACTATTCAAAACCTTATTCTATTTTTCTCACCCCAGCTGGCCAGCTGCTTGTTTCCAACGACTTACAATGGTCATAAGAATATTATACTAGAGAAGTGATGAGAATCTGTTACTAATTAGCTTGAGGTTGCATTCGAATACGCACACACATGTGGGAAGCGATAAGCATAATTGTAACAAATGGGTCAAATTATGTCTACTGAAATTTCTATATAAAGACACAATTTCAAACTGCAATGCAAGGGTGAGAGGTAGACTTCTAACAATTCATTTGGTCCCATTATCTTTCGTTTTAATTAGTTGGCATGTTGAAAAAATATGCCAAACTTCTGGAAACAATATGTCCCTTCCGTTATTTGATCAGCACTGTAAAAGAAACCTCCCTCGTTTTGGACAACCCCCCTCGTTTTTAAGATTCCTCCTCACAATTGAGGATTAGGCTTTGGTCATCTAGCAGAACAATTACAAAAATGAGTACAAACAATGAGTACAACCAAATGGACCTTAATATTGCTATGCTATTACCAATCAATAATGATCAATCCACCAGAGCAAAACCCACACCACACAAAATTGCTCATTATATGGTCACTTCCTCATCTTTTGTACTCGTTTTCAGGGAAGGCCCTTCAAACTTGGACCTCATTTTTAGGTGGCTATCACAAAGGAACAACAGGTTAGTCTCCATTGTTGTGGGTGCTTAAAAACAGGTTGTTTTTTCCAAAACGAGGTGGTTTATTTTACAGTTATGGCGGCGCTTTATTTGGGTGGCGAAGGAGGTCACGGATTTCAAAACGAATCCCCTCTGCCAAAGGCTAAGGTTCATTATTTTTACACCTAATCAAAACGGTCTATTGCCGGTGAAACGCTATACAAACATGTCACTTACGTCACATGTATGAACACGTGCTTTAGTAGTTAGAGGGTCGTGACATAAGACCACCTGTTTTGGGCCGCCATTTTTGTTTTTTAAACCATTGGAGAAATGACAAGGTCGAATTAAAATTCGGCGCGATTTCTTCTTTGGCAGTACGGATGCCCTTCATAAGGAGTGCCACTGCTGTTATGGAGCCTGTAACAACCTTAACGAGGAGGTAAGTTAGGAATAATATTTCGTTTTGTAGCGTGTTTTGTCCCCCAAAGTCAATTCAGCCACTTGGCCTTGTTTCCAAATTTTTTTCAGTGGTTACGCCGTGCAAGCTGCAACAATCCATGGGCCACCCAGGGTATGCGGTCACGATTCCGTGTAGGTTATGAGGCCTCGAGGTGGGGATTATTTTGGGCCTGTCACATGAGCCACTATATTACCATTTCAAAGATTCATACAAGTCTACCCATGAAACACACCCCCCATAACAAATAATTAATGGAAACTATGAGTACATTGTTTATTCTTGTAAACCATAGTAAGAGTATATTAGCTATTTTTGAAAAGTATCAAGTTCTGTTTGATTTTCCACTATGGAAAAAGAACAAAAAAATATTTTGTAATAAAAAAAAAACAAAGAAAATCCATTGAACAAATCAAGTTAAATTACAGATTTTTAATTTTTCATTTCAATGCTTTTTCCTGAAATTTTGCCTATGAACCAATGCTGTACAATCGTGGCACCGAACTGAAATTAAACAAATCAAAATGGCGGAGTGATCCTGTTTGAGTTTTTACAAAAAAACTGGTCAAAATATGACACAATTATAGAACAATGTACCCCTGTTTGAAGATTTAAAAAAGGACCCCAAGAAAGTTCCTAAATACGCAAACGAGAGCATCAAGGATGCTGTGGCTTACCTCCCGAGGTGGGGCGTTGAGTTGTGCAATTAGGTGAAACAAACCAATTAAGTGACACTTACCCTTCTCTAACGGTCCTTAACTGCATTTTTTTCCACGTTTCAAAAATCACGAGCGGACCCGTTTGTTTTTTTTGGGAAATTGCCCTAGAATCGCACAGAAAAATAACGCTACCACCTTTTTTTGCGTGATCGTCAGGTATGTCGTCTTTTTTTCTCGAAAAGATGTTTTTCGGGATGATAGGCCATAGCCAGTGAAATTTGGTCATTGTGTTAAGGCCAAACAAAAAAAAAAAATCAAGTTTATTTTTCCCAGTAGTAGTCCAAAAACCTAATGTAAAATGCTTTTTTATTTTTAATTAAAAAAAAATTTAAAAGGGCTTCCCAGAATTGCTCAAATTGGCTAAATGGCAACTCAAGACAGTTGCAAATCATACTTATTAGTTTATAAACAAAATATTGATTTTGGATCACTTGAATGATCTTTAAAAAATTGAAACATTCTATCATCTGTTTTTGTCTTAACTTGCAAAGCTCCTCCGTAAATAAAAGAAAACAAAAACAAAATACAGTAAAATGGCTCCAAATTAAAATTTGGCCTACTACAGCAACAAAATTGAATCCCTGCTGTAACGCCATATTCCATCACCACTGTCTCCACCACCCATCCCCCACCCATTGGATCCTGTATTCATCAATTACCCTGACTATACCCCCACCCATTCAACCATCAACTCCATCACACCATGTAATACTGACTTTGTCCTTGTCAACCCTGATTTCAGTAGCATCAACCAGGGGCAGCAAAACCTACAAGACTAACTAATAGAGGTTAAAAAAAAACCCAATTTGTTGCACATTTATTGTGTCAAGTTGTGGTATTATCAGGGTTAAACAGTAATATATGATGACATGATGATTAGGAAGGGCTTGTGTATGGCCAGGCAGGAGATTATCGTCTGATTTTTTATTCCTGTCAAGTAAACGCATATTGTCGATGGGACGAAGTAGTTGGAGGGATGTGTTGAGACCAAGAAACTAAAAAGCCCTATTGAACAGCTGGAAATCTTAAACTTGTGTCAACAGAGTAAGCTGCTTTAACCCATTGTACACAAACTTTTTTGTATAGAAGTCTCAAGTCTTCGTACCAGATTCAATTGAACAGATTGTCCGTAAATTGTGAGACACTCTATCGATCCCTTTGTTTTGTGTCAATCAAAGACGGAAAAGGTGTCATGAACATCAAGGCTGGGTGACGAGGAGATTATGCCACGTAGATAATTGAGTTCGTTAGGAGACAAAACTCTAAATAACTTATATAGATAATGCTGGACCAATTGGATATTTCCTGGAGCATATACGAATGAATTTAACGTATCAGATGTTTTAATATTCATATTTGACGTAAAAAGACTTTGGTTAGTAATAATTGCTATTCATGTATTTTCTTTTCTTATGTTGAATGCTTCAGAGTTGTTCAAGTTTAGTGTTTGGAATTCATGCAGTGCATTTGCCTTGTAACATTTGCTTCGTGAGAAAAGGGGAACATTTTTTTAATTATGGCCTTACTCTGATCCGGTCTCCTCGTGACACGCATTTCCTATTGTATTGATTGGGTAAAGCATAAACCTCTCAGAACAAATGTAATCGTCGACCCTTTCGCCCTCACGACAACTTTTTAATTAACTGACAGGAATACCAATCTGACTATAGTAACAGAACTTATTTACAGTACTCTTTAAAACTGCTGTTTTCTCAACTTTATTACAACTTTGAAGTAATTGAATTTTCTTCCATTTGAACATCTTCCCTCCCCAATTTTTTCAATTCCCAAATTTTAGAATTAAACTAACATCCTCTGTTAACCTGATATATATGGTCAGAGGTCTAGTCTGAAACCCTACTATGTTATAAAGCTAAAATGCGATTTACAGTAGACGTTCCCCTTCCTCCTGTCAAGCCACCAACTCACCACCAAATCAACCATTTATAATAAAGGAAAACATTCCCCCCACCATGGTCATACCAGTATTCTTCACCTAGCCTGTTCAAACAAGTACTTACAAAATTTTGTCAGTACAGTATCTCCTTCAACTTTTGGTCTTTTTTTTTTCAATTATTTGGCTTTCTTATACTCGATTCATCTGATATGGAACCCCGTACCATTTTTGCGGAGGTGAAACAGTCAATTAGGCTCAGGGACTTTCTGTTAATAATCTGTTATGTGAGGATGTCAAGCCTTAAATACACTATTGGTTGGCATTTCCAGACATGAATGAAATTGTATTTATTGCAGGTGAGTGAGTTAAAACCGGAGTGTCCTCCAAATAGATCCGGTGTGCACGCTGCATTTGAATTCTTCATTTTCCCTCTCCGACTGAATTGAAAGGTCCAAAACTCCAGGTGACGAACGTAATCAACGTGAATCGATTCATATAAACCAACCTGTACAGGGGGGGGGGTACTGATTTGAGGCCAAAAAGGGTCTCCGCGAACTAGGTTGCATAATTTAAGAAAATAAGCTGCTATCTTGTCCCTCAATTCCCAGCTACTTTTTGAGGGTTTTGAAGAAAAATTTGGTAGAATGTGGCTTTTTGGACATGAAAGTATAGGGGTCTCCTGAAATGGTCCTAAAATGGGAGTCACTGGAACTGACAAGAGCCCTGAAAATGAGGGACTTATAAGTGGTACAATAACCACACTCTTCTCCCAATTAGAACTTCCCCCCCCCCCACCGACATTTAATTGTTTTGCTGTCATATCCCACATTTTGAAACATTTTTAATTTTATTTACCACATTTTTTATTTTAACCATTAACATTGATTTCCAATTCACACACAGAAGCACATGCACACATTCAACCACACACACACACACACACAAATATAATTTTTAAAGTTTTCTTTCATAAATAATGAATGGCATTCAAAGGAAAAAAGAATAATTTTTTAGTTGTCATACAGAAACTTTCTAAATTTTAAGAGGTAACATACTCAGTGGTGACAAAATCATGTTATTGCAACTACCTATATATACCAGTGTAAAATTACTAAGGGCCTTGCTATATAAAGAACTGGCGAGGTCAGGTTCACTCTAGCCAAAACATAAACAACATCCAGGCCTAACACATAAGCACATTTGGTTAGAACTTCAGAGTGTCAGGGTCACTCTAGCCAAAACAGAAACATCATGCCACACATAAGCACATGTGGTTTATATCTAATTTACTTACCTTGATTGTCCAAAAAAATGGTTCCCTGTTTTTTGGTAGAGACCTTACTAACAAGCATGCAAAGAGTCGCCAGACAACTACAGAGAAGAGGGAAGGGTTTGTATATGAACTACTGGAACCAAGAAGTATTGACTATTTATTTTAGTCTAACAGAAAATGTGTTTAAGTGTTTACAAGTGTAACACTTTCTCTGCGTTTCTTGATAGTTATGCCCTGTTTCTTTCTTGTTAATTTATTCAAGGGGGTGATGTTTTTGGGCCCTATAGACTTTTTGCTCAACTCCTCCATATAACGGTTTTGTTTTCATACTGTGGAGTTAATGGGGAAAAAAAGTAAAAAGTTTTTTGAGAACTATGGATCTATCACCCAGCACTCTCTTTTAGACTTACTTCGTAAGCCACAAATGAGCAAAAATGGGGCAAAATTGAGGAAATGTGAAAATCTGAACAAATATACAAATTGGACATCGAATTTAATTTCTTCATGAAGGTATTCATATACTATCGTCATGAATGATATATCAATTTGGGCAAATGGATGTCGAAATCACCCGCCATTTACTGAAAAAGTCCTGGGGACCCACAAAACACCTGCTCTTTTATGGTGCACATGCTCAGGTTTGCATGATTTCTGCAGTTTAACACATGTTGGTGAGCTTATGGTTTCCCAATCATTACCAAATTGAGCAGGATTATATAATCCTTTTGATTTTAAACCTGAATCAATGTGAAAAATAAATGCTGTTGGTTTTGTTTTCTCATTTGTTTAACTAACAGTTTCAACATTGATTGCTGGTATTTCAGAGAAAAAGTGACTGTTGTGACATCCTAACAATATATGAAAATATATAATATTTCAAACAGTATTTTCAAACATTGCCTACTGCGCAATGATGGTACGTGGCGGTTACGACAGGGAAAATACAATTTGAAATTTTCCTCGGAAACACAGGTGAATATGCATCCGACCTATAAAACAAAAACTCGACTAAAATGCAATGGACTGCTATCACGTAGTAACATGTGCTGTAGTTTACCGTCTAATTAGTGTCTTTCATACCTTAATTCGAAAATTTAATTACAACGCTCCCCCGTATCAGGTTTTTAGATGTCAAAATTCATAAATTATGGGAAAGCATAGATTTTTCACCCAAAAAGCAACGGAGTGGCCGTTTTGTTTGTTTTGGCGAGCGATCATAGGGTATCATGATGGAAAATTTTTTCACGAACTGCGCTATGGGTACATGTGGATTCATTCATACAAAAACTCTGTGCGTATGAGGAGTTCATCAAGCAAAACTTGTGGTTCAACGAACGGTACCGGCGGATCAGTGAGTTCTTAATTAGGTGGACGCACTTCCTTAATTTGCCTAATCCAAAATTTCTAAAGCAGAAGTGTTTGTGCGTCGATTTGAATTATCAGAAATGTTTAGCAGACATCGGTAAATAACTGTTTCAATGCACGTGCGCGGATTGATTTTGTGGTGCTAATGCATTTGTTGGGCGGTAGACTTTTCTGCTGTCATTTACATGCCTATATGCAGTTAATAGGTGTTAATGAAGTATGCGAGTAAGTACCGACAACAATTTGACAGCGGCGGGGGATTTCCCGAAAAAATTTTGCATCATATTTATCGGTCGAGGGATTCCCAACAATCCCAATCACGATCAAAGAGGTAATACAGTTGTAAATAAAAATGACTCAAGAAACAGAGTCGAATCTAAATCACTCTATTCTTTGGTCTATTCACAGTTATTTTTAATTACAGAATTAGTATTGCTTAATAATAGCCACGATTAAAGATGATTGTACAAACTTTTTCTCATAAGGCTGATTTACCGTGTATGGTGAATGGAACATCCAAGCATTCATATGTAATTAGAAGTAAACAAAAACAACGGGTAAATAAGTCCAAAATTATTTTTTAAAAAATTTAAAAATACAAACCTAGATTTTGAACTTAATAAGGATGGGTTTTAATTGCTCAAATTTGCATTTTCATATGACTGAAAAGAGAAATCATGGCGGCGGGCGGCGCGGGCGCTGGGAAGCTGCCGCAGTTCCGAGTGTGATACAACAATTCATTTACAGAGATAATTATTACCCGATTTTAAAAAAAGTTAACACCTATTAATGATACGTTGAGGAATTAGTAAAACTAAAAGATAGGCCGACTGGGAAAGATCGACTATTTGGACGGACTTTTCGTACGTCCTTAGACTTCTCCCGGAGACTTCTATCGCTTGTAAGTGGTTTCCCACAAGTTGGGTTCGCGGTCAAGATCGGAAGTATGAAAGTCGTACGCGTTTTTAATTTTCCCCAATAGTCGCGTGTTGAAGATACAGTAATTTGTGGAAAATGTCCTCGCTCGATAAGAGACTGGTGTCAAAAGTTCGCGGGCTCTAAGAAAGGCCGTGTCGCGCTGTCGCGCGTGTCATTTTTCCCATGTAGACCCTATGTGTGCATGCAACATTGATTTTGTGCATGCAAGTTTCTTGGTTACACATCACCAGGCATGTAAAATTATTTTGTAATCTAGCACGACTGGCAATGCGAATCGTCTGGGACTAAAAATTTGCGATTGGACCCTCACAATTTGCAATGCCAGGTTGTTGACCCTTGTTTCAACACTTATGCTAACCCAAAATGCATGCATGCTAAAAAAAACACATGGAAAGCCAGAACAAAAACATGCTCAAGTAAGATGGCGCGTACAACTTTTGTTAATTACGAACATCGCAAAGGTAATCGGGTAAGCATTTTCCATTAATTCACTAAAATTATGCCATGCTAGCGGAAATCAGGCACCAGCCGAGTGTGGCGTCCCTTACCTCATTAACGGTGAAAATTGGCGCGACAGACAAGAATGTTAAGACAGGCGGCAGCTATTTCGAAAAATTCAAAGTAGTGTCAACCTTTTGCGATATGTCAGTGAAAGTTTGTTAGATTATCATTAAAAACTGCTTTAATAGGTAGTGTAAACACTTCTACACAGAGAGGATTGACCACATGGTCGATCAGAAGGTTCTATTAAAAATCGGAGGGTTGAAAGTGACTCGATTTCTGAGTCGACGACGATGGCCCGAAAAAGTATCGACGTATGAAAGACAGTTTTATTTCTCGAAAGTGTGAAATACGTCCGGACTAATGGTATTCGAATGGATTCCAATAGAGGCACATTCTACCATTATAGTTCATGATCTGCCTTCAAAGCATCTAATGGTAATCACATTTTTGGTGGTCTTCCATGTCGATGTGCTGTACGGTTCTTTAATATAAAATGGAAGTCGGGTGCTTTACCTGTGTAAAATTTCTGGCAACCGGATGTTAACACGGACCGACCGCAGCCGCCCGGTTGAGCGGAACGTGAAGTTTTGGTGCATGATCACGTTCTTGGCACAAGTGATCACGATGTCGAGTGAAACAAAATCTGACGTTATCTGATATATGAGCTATATATTAGCGATCATTCACAGATATTATGCTACAACTGATTTTTCTAAAGCCGAAAGAACATGTTTAAGTTGCCTCATTTGCGTGAAACAGGTGAACCAAAGTCAGATGAGTTTTATAGGCCTATAGAGGCTAGTATAATTATAAAAGGTGTGTGTGGTGTGTGTATGTATGTACATTATACCTATGCGTGTGTGTGTATGTACTGTTTTGTATGTATATGTTGTGTATATGTGTTGGTGTGGTAATATAGGAGGCCCCACAATCACTGTGTATGTTCTTGTCCCCCCCTATCAAAAACTTTAGACTCCTGGACTTTTTAATAGAGGCCGGCTCCCTCCCCGCCAAAAACTGTCCAGTAGGCCCTACTATAAATTCGAGAGATCTTCCGAAAAAGAAACATATACTTCACTAACTTTTAACCCCCACCCCCCTCTTTCAGACCCTGCCCTAGGCTAGATCCCAGGCCCTTTCACTGCGGTGGTATCCCGTGGTACTTCTAGCTTTGGCTGCCGTTGGCTGCAGCAAACCCTTGACAATTATATCTCAACCACCCCTCTTGTTTACCACCTTATTTTTTCATTTGATTTTTGGTGCTGTTGAGAAAATATAAAAATGTAGCTACAGGTAGCTGATAAAAGTTGAAGTATATCGAAGGACCATTGGGCGACAATACGCCATTTAATTCAACATGCGTGGTGGTGGACAGGCCAAGAAGAAGAATCTTGATCACTCCCCTCGGCCCCCCTCGCATAAATTGTGCAGCGGAAATCATTTTGGGGGCCGAGGGGAGTGATCAAGATTAATCTTATCGCGTGACAGGTATTCCACTTGCTTGCGCACTTGATCACATTTGGCATTTACAGCTACGCTTGTTCCTTACTTCGACTATGGTGTCTCACCCCTGAGCCATAAGCCGAAACCCAATGCACAGGGCACCAGCGTACTTGTTAGCAAGCTACTGTTTTGGGTATAATTACCGCCCAAGCTTATGAAAGCCGTATTGAAAATTACCCGAAAATTACAACACTCTGTCGTTGATTTCCCCAAGTCATCAGCGAATATAAAATGATCCTAGAGCATCCATGAACATCGTCCGGGTCCGCATTTATTTGTTGAGATAGTTTAGCAATGCAAAGATCAATAATAACGATATTTCCTTTCCCAAAATGGGCGTTACGATAAGCGGTCCACTGGGTCCGCTTGTGGTAGTTGCTAGACACGTGTGACCTTTTTAACACAGTAGTAATGCCACACTCCGAATTTCTAATATTGTTTGCACAAGGGGAATTTGACCTCGGCGAGTCGAGAAACATTATACTTGCTCATGGTCCGTACAACTCGTTCGTTTTTGTTTATTTGTTACCAGCGAAAATTGGCATTGTCCGGCCGATTTTAATTAAACACGGGAGGAGAGCGATGGCTTGTTATGTTACACATGGAGCAACATCGTAAACAATTTGTGACAGGCAGAGTAGGTGAAAAATTATACGCGTTTGGCAACTCGCACACAGTTCGCACTCCCAAAATGAAATGGGTAGGGGAGGTAGAAACACTTCTGTTCCTGTTTTTACTGGAGGCAAGTTTGAATGGTTGGTAGAGGCTTGTTTTTCCAAAACCTTTCTTTCAAAAATCTTCACTATTTCTAATCTGGGAGATGTGGTTTGAATGTCATATTAAACACTATAGTTGAGTCAATAATGTGTGAACTGCATTCGGAAACCAATCTGATGCGTCTTTGCGTGCGTGAATGGTAGCCCTGCTTGTAGACAGCGCGTAAATACAACGATTAAAATAGGTACCGATTACAGCCCGTGTACTGGTCGCACCCAGCCGGTTGGTATGCGTACGATTAGTTCAAAACAATGTTACGGGACTTAAAGGGTAGATAGTAAGATCTATACAGGGAACACCAATTGTTATTTTATGAAATTAATTTTGAAAATTTGATTTATTCTAGCCATGCATGGCCTGCGAGTCTGGGACGTAAAAAATTCAAAATATTACTTCAAAATTAATTGGAAAGGGAAACTGAGAAGTTATAAAATCATGTCATTCTAATATCATGAGGCATTGTTTGCGATCCAGAAAACTCCGGTTTTTTTTTGGGGATTTTTTTTCACCTGGCGTCGCGAATACACCCCATGCCATGCATGGTCATGCACCAATAAATATGCCCATTACTGCTCTTGTCAAGAACAAGAGGATATACATGACGAATCTTGCTTAAAAATGGGCATGGACAAATGCCAAGTACATTGATTCATGTCATGCACGCACTGGCAATAATGAATTATGGGACATGAATGTCATCATTGACGTACTCTTGTCTTGATCAGCGAAATCTTTCACGCGCTCAACGCATGCAACGACGGTAAATCGCGAAATGCAGGGCTGCTGTGCCATATTTCAATGAATTTTCGTTGTTTAAATCAATTAGGGTATATTAACATATTGCATTAAAATTTTACCCACCCAAAACATCTCCATTGATGGTGAGAGAAAATATAATTCTGATTACACCATATGCAGCCTTGAAAATGCCCGAATCAAAAATTTTATACCGGCCATTCTTTGCTCAATTTTTACACGTGTAATGTCATGACAGTACGAAAGTCAAATCTCAAAGAATTTGTAGTGATCATAGGTGCCCAAATGCGAAATTAAACACACATTATGTTTAACTGACCTAATTCTTTATTAGTGATCAGAAAAATCGAATAATTTTGTTTTACATAACCGTAGAAATCTGCAGGAATCGTGGGGACAGTTCTTATTCATACGTCTAGCGCGAAATGTGAGAAGGAATGGAAAAGGCAGTTTACATAAAAGTTCAGTGTGACAATGCGCAAACCGAAGTGATTTCCTTTGAAGTAACAATCCCAAGTAAGTTTGCTCTAAAAGTTCAACGCGAAATGACTTTAAGATGTAAAAAAAATATATGGACAAACAAAATTTAGAATTAACTTTATGTTATTTTTTAGCGTTTATTTAAGGAAATATTTTAGCGATTGATATTTGGAGACTTTCACTTGGGCGAATCGTCGGGTTTCAACAGTCTCCCTGAGAACTGTCTCGTCACACAGCGTAAAATTGCGCAATCACACACACATGGAGAAGGTCGGTATGACGTATATTGGACGTCATATTGAAGACCGGGTCTTGTCTGCTACGTCATCCTTTTCAACACCATAGAACTTTTAACAGGTCATTGTTCAATACGGATCTTTGTCTCCAATCTTTGTCCGATTTTCTTAATTTTTTTTTTTAGAACAAGGTGAGATTTTGTACGCAGGATTTTTTGGGGGGGGCGGCGAGACTTCGAAAAAGTGGACCTATACCCCTAAAATTGTCCTTTTTTTGGACTTTTTGAACATCTTATTACCAAATAGTGGAGTGGACTTTTTGGTTAGAAACGATCAAAGTTTAACTTCCAAACATTCTTTAGGCCTACCGATTTCATGATATCTCTAAATATTAACTATATTGTTTTAACTGCATATTTGGCACAGAAGCATAGACAGGAAATCACTGTTGTTATCTCTCAAATCATTTATAAATTTAATGCCTTAATTTACAATCACAATGTTTATAAAACATGGGTTTATTGTCAATTTCAATAAGGATGTTATAAAACAAGCATTGTTGGATCAAATCATGGAACTTAGTGTACCGTATGCATGAGTTCAGAACATCCTTCCAAAAATATATAATTTTTAATTTTGCCAATCTCAACAGGAAAATAAGAACAACATTGTTTATGCAATATGTAACAACCTGTGGAACAGATTGTCCATATTCTTGATAATTCGATATGACACTTGTTATATTACCCTCAAAATTTTGATTAAAATATTATTTTCTCAATTTTATTTCAGAAAATATTTCTCACGGGAAAAGTACTTTGTTTATGATAAAAGGAGAGCAGGGGATTCCCAGCGTTGTTTGTGTAAGGTGCACCTGTTAGATAGATTGCACAACCGGGGAAAGGGGAATTCCTCAAGATGTAAACTTAGAAACTGAGTCAACTTGTTTATGCTTTAAGGTAAAAACACATTACATGATCTGGGGATTCCCCATGAATTATAAGTGTGAAATGATGCAATTCAGGTGATGTAATTTTTGTGAAATCTGATTTGACAGTGCTAGGTTATGTTTATGCATGATGCTGTGGTAATGTCTATTTTAAGACTTGGGAACTTTGTGAAATGAAGGTATGAGCTGAGTTGCAAAAGTTTTGATTCGCCAGCAGTTGTAATCTGGAGCTATATACAGTATAGATATAGCTAGTTTTAATCTACAATAATGGTAGATTTGTGTTATACATAGTGCCAGGATTTATAATAACTTTGGATGCCACCGGAGCTTGATAGCTGATGAACTGTCTGCTGTCGTCTTTTAAGCCAGAAGAGCTTCAGTTTTGGAATCATAAAGGGATTCCAGTTTGTGGTCCTAAATGAGGACATTTGCGGCAGACTGATGCTGGTAAAATACCTGGATTTTCTTACTGTGGAATATTAGTGTCGTCGAGGGAAAACCTTGTCGTCTTGAACTGCTGGACAAAATTACCTTCAAGTCTCAGATGATTCGCACGGAATATACCATGGATATTTATGTGAACTTATGCGCTGTCATTTTGGAGTCTTCGCTGTGAGGACATATCATCGTTGAACTGCAACGCTTCTTGCACATAACTGGACAATACTGAACTTTAAGTATTATAATCTTAAATATTGTGTGTAATTTTATTGCAATTTTGTTTTGGACATACCAAATTCTTGAACCAAATCAATTAAAGATCATTAAATCTGTTTTATTATATGAAATTTAGATCACTCGTGCACAAGGCTCATTTATTTGTGTTTGAAAGGTATTTCTGACCTTTGACGTCTACGAGACGTCATAACACACTTAAAATCTATCATCTTGACTCCACCATTTTTATACTCTTGCGTGATTACATTTCTAGCCATTCTGTCTTGTTTCTTTGTTTCATATAAATTTAAAAGAAAAGTTGGTTAACACTCTTGATGAAATCGGTATTTGGATTTGGTAAAGCCAACAAGGTGATTAAATTTTGGAAGTAAAAGGGACTTCACTACCACAATTTTTCGGTTCATCCTTCAAGTAAGACTGCATGAAATTAGCATAGCATGAAATCTTCTATAAGAGGATCAAAGGATTACAAGGATTGTACAGCTTTATTCCGTAAAAGAGTCTTTAGTCTAACTCATGAATATCTTACACCAAGGACACACCAATTTTTCCGTCAGGTGGAAGTTTGCGCACACAGATTTCGGTGTTAAATACCACCATGTTGGTGTTATATTAAGACAAATTTTGGTGTTAGATGACACTGCTTGGTGTTAATTTTACACAGTCGGTGTTAATTATTTTTTAACACTGCCGGGTGCCAAATTGACACTATTGGTTTAATTTAACACTCTTCTAGAATCAATACGGGACCACTCCCTACCATGTTAATTAACACCAAACTTTGGTGTTAACATTTATATTTGTAACGTGTGATATTTTATTAGAAAATGTTTGATTTTGTTATTTTGTGTTTCTATTGTAAATACTTGCCTCTAACAAATCATAAACAGATCACAAAAATGTATAATTAAAATTATACAGCAACACCGGGCGGTTTTAAATTTGGAGGGTGTGCAAAATTTGGTGGAGTGGCATTTTTGAAAATCCAATATGGCTGCCACTATGTCCAAATCTCTTAAAGGCTGACTCAGAGATTTTGAATATATTTTTTGTGTAATAATTAAAAATAGTCAACTAAAACTAAAAATAGTAACCTAACATGCACAATTCCAAAGTTTGAGATGAATCGGAGTTTTCGTTTTGATGCATTAAACATTTATGTAAAGTATTACGTGCCATAGGATACTGTGTGAATCAAAATTTCCGGATCCGGAATTTTATAACAAAGTTGTGATTTTCAATATGAAGGACTTCGATTTGAGCTTAGCTATTTCACACAGTGATTAGTATACGGACACGCATTATGTATGTGCAAAAAACATGATTTCTTTGAAAATTGAGGGAGCCCTCCTCGGGAAATCTCTGAGACGAAAGTTTATCGGTACTCCGGTGTTGTAAAGCACGAGGACATTGTCAGTGATGTAATTTGATCATTACACTGCCACAAAAATCCAATATGGCTGCTCAAAAGTCAGATATGCGCTCGAAATCATTAAAATGTTCTTAACTCGTTCAATACGGTATGCCTATTTTATGATATACATAATATTTCCTTAAAGGCACTATCAGTGATTTGCCAAGTCACAAAATTGAAAAAATCATCAAAAGTCAGATTTGTGCATGTTTGTAACAAGTATAGCTATCCTAATATACCCTGCAAGTGATAGGTCTAAAAGCAATCTAATAAGGACAAAATCGGATATTTTAGTCATTACTCTCCGAACAGACACTTCTACAACACGTAATTGAATGGGGATTCATATCTTTGATCATTGCTGTTTTCTTCCTTTTCTGTTAATTTTTCAGTTGGAAAATATACCTTATGTAAGTCCTACATACTTATCCTAAACTTTTAAGCTATTCCTGCCAATTTAAAATATTTTTCATCATTTGGGTGAATCACTGATAGTGTCTTTAACACCTAAAACATGTTCTGCAGGTATTCAAATCTGTTACAAGTGAACACCCTCTCACTGAAAACCCTAAACTAGTCATAAACTAGTCCAGTGGAAATGTGGTCAAGGGTCATATACCAAGGTCAAAGGTCATATGAGGTCAAGTTATAAAATGGGCTGAACACATCAAGTTGGCCTCATTTGAGAAGTAAAAGTGCAATTGCTATAGAACTTGGTCCTAGATGCCCCTTGAGAAGCTTAATGATAATGTGGTTAAGGGCCTCATGCAAAGGTCAAAGGTCATTTGAGGTCAGGATATAAAATGGGCTGAAAACATCAAATTGTCCTTGTTCAGGAAGTAAATGTGCAATTGCTACAGAGAACTGGTGTCATAAATGCCCTTTGGGAGCCTTCGTAATGTGGTCAAAGGTCACATATCAAGGTCAAAGGTCGTTAGGTAAAGTTATAAAATGGGCTAAAACATCAAATTGGCATAATTTGCAAGGTTGAAGTCCAATTGCAACCATTATTATGTTTTGAGAATCTTCCGTCCTATATTACTATACACATGGTAGAGACCCAATAAAAATGAACTTTTCATTCATCAATGCCAATGCCAGCTAAAAAACTTGGGTGCCCAATATATGCACCACTTCCGGACTCCAATCCCCTATCTTTATACTGCAATTCAGCTCTCACTGTAGATTAGGATTGTGCACCCTGGTGATGAGAATATATCATTTTTATGCAATTGCTGACTGATTGGTTGAGACAATTTAGGATGTTTTCATTTTGGTGGCGGGGGTGGTCATGAGTTTGAGTCATGTAGTTTTGTTTTTGTTGGGTCCCAGTATTTGTTGGTTTCCAGTGTTTGATGGTTCCCAGTGTTTGGTGGTTCCCAGTGTTTGGTGGTTCCCAGTGTTTGGTGGCTCCCAGTGTTTGGTGGTTCCCAGTTTTAGGTGGTTCCCAGTGTTCGGTGGTTCCCAGTGTTTGGTGGTTCCAAGTGTTTGGTGGTTCCAAGTGTTTGGTGGTTCCAAGTGTTTGGTGGTTCCAAGTGATTGGTGGTCCCCAGTGTTTGGTGGTTCCCAGTCTTTGGTGGTTCTTAGTGTTTGGTGGTTCCCAGTCTTTGGTGGTTCCCAGTGTTTGGTGTTTTCCCAGTGTTTGGTGGTTCCCATTGCTTGGTGGCTCCCATTGCTTGGTGTTTCCTAGTGTTTGGTGGTTCCATGTTTTGGGCGGTTTTCTGTGTTACATGGTTCCATGTCTGAGTGGTTCCCAGTGTTTGGTGGTTCTTGTTGTTTTTAATGTCTTTCAGTCGAATGCCTTGCTGGTCCCACGCCTGTTTGGTTCCTAATGATTCCATGGCTTTGGTGGTTTCCACTTTTTTGGCGGTTCCATGTCTTGGTGGTTCCCATGTGCTGGGTGGTTACCAATGTTTAGTAGTTCCATGCTTTTGCTGTTTCTCAGTGTTTCACAGTGTCTATTGGTACTTATTTGGTCTGCAGATTCTATGCTGCTTCTTCTATAGTTTATAATTATGGTTTCTTGTAGTTATTTTCAACAATTAAAGTTTTAAATCTGGTTTTGTCCCAGCTAAACAAAGGTGGTCAGATACACCTCACACTCAGCAATACTGATGTGTGAGGATTATTGGAGCAAAATGAAATGTGTATAGTAATATAGGACACAAGATTCTCAAAACATAATAATGATAAAATTGGATTCTTTTTTCGTCCAATGCCAAATTTATTGAAAAAAAAAAAAAAAAAAAATTTGGTGGTTCCCAGTGTTTGGTGTTTTCCCAGTGTTTGGTGGTTCCCATTGCTTGGTGGCTCCCATTGCTTGGTGTTTCCTAGTGTTTGGTGGTTCCATGTTTTGGGCGGTTTTCTGTGTTACATGGTTCCATGTCTGAGTGGTTCCCAGTGTTTGGTGGTTCTTGTTGTTTTTAATGTCTTTCAGTCGAATGCCTTGCTGGTCCCACGCCTGTTTGGTTCCTAATGATTCCATGGCTTTGGTGGTTTCCACTTTTTTGGCGGTTCCATGTCTTGGTGGTTCCCATGTGCTGGGTGGTTACCAATGTTTAGTAGATTCTATGCTGCTTCTTCTATAGTTTATAACTATGGTTTCTTGTAGTTATTTTCAACAATTAAAGTTTTAAATCTGGTTTTGTCCCAGCTAAACAAAGGTGGTCAGATACACCTCACACTCAGCAATACTGATGTGTGAGGATTATTGGAGCAAAATGAAATGTGTATAGTAATATAGGACACAAGATTCTCAAAACATAATAATGATAAAATTGGATTCTTTTTTCGTCCAATGCCAAATTATTGGCCTCGCCATGAGTTGAAAACTATTGGTGGACTTCGTCATCGCCCATATTTTTTTCAACTCATGGCTTGACCATAAATTTGATATTGGACTCAATAAGTCCAATTTAAACCAACTTGGGACAAAATGCAACAGGGAACTTCATATGACAATCGTTTCAAGGGTCACTTGCAAAGATCAAAGGTCATCTGAGGATACTTTTATAAAATAGGAGCGAAGGAAAGCTGGATCGCGAAAGAGGCGAAACTTGTGGTTTGAAAACCGCTTGTCTTCTTTCCTGTTGCTAACCGCACTTTTTTCACAAGTTTGCATAAAAGTATCCCTGGCTTGAAAGCAGGGAGATTGCGACAGCCGGATTTATCGTCCTGCCAAATGCTTGGGCTAACTTCAATCAAACTTGATCAAAGGGCTACACACTGTGGTGGAGAGTCATGTTATGTGAATCATAATTGAGTCAACGGCACTGTGGTACATGCTTTGATTAAATTTGGTGGATGTGGTCCACATCAGTAACCGAAGTTTTGAAGGTCTTACCAATGTCAATGCGGGGTCCTTCAAGGTCAAATCACAACACATGATTGTGGTAGGATGATGAAACTCTGTGGGTGTGGTCAACACTCAGTGCCGACAATTTTGAAAGTCCATTTCCAGGTCATATGGGGTCATCCAATGTCAAATAACTTCAAATGGGGGTGTGTATTCACATTTGATACAAACCCTTCATGTCATATTCTTAAGCCAGGGAGATTTCAAGTTTTTGAACCGTATTTCAAACCGTTTTTTGAAAAATTTTCGCGTACTGTGCGCGATCCGGTTCAGAGATAATGACATATGATACTATAATAATGCCAGAACTTGTTCCGGGGGGTGCACGCGTATAGGAAAGTGACGTACCTGCCCCTACCGACCCTTGATATCAAGAGCTATCGGTGACAGATATTCTTGAAACAAAAAAAAGGGGGCATCAGGGTAGAGGAGATAAAATTGGGGGGCCCATTCGGTATGTCAGCCTTCAATAATAGAGGTGAAGTAATGCCAAAGTGGATTTAAACACTTGATGGCTATAGCTATCTATCTAACGGGCCGCAGCCGAGATTGCGGTTCACCGTAGCGGCCAAATTGTCCTGTTGTGTCATTAGGTTGGGGATTGTCGATGGATCCTGCTGGTGTCTCGAGCAATCACATCCATGTAGTAAAGGGGCGACGACCCCTGTTTTGCATGGTAAATTCCAACATGTGACGTTTGAGACTACTTGGTCAATAGCACGATTGACAGTGACCGGCACAATCGTGCACGGCGTTGGGCAACCGAGATGAAAATTGCAGGGATATTTCTCCATATATCTGGGCTTTTGGTCTTGTGAATCACGCCAGGATATGTTTTGTACTCGCATAAGAAGTTGGTGTAGTGCCATCAGTCTAGTTATCTGTAGCTCTTTTCATGGTCCAGGCCTCAGATCCATATAGCAGGGTGCTCTCTACACAGACTCTAAAGAATTTCAGCTTGGTTGAATTGGAGATACCAGATGCATAAGTGGCTTGTAGTTTATTGCAGGCGATTCCAAGCTGTACTTTGAGTGACAGGAAGTCTTTCTTGCTGTCGGCACATGGGACCCAGAATACCTGAAGTCCGTGACCTCTTTGAGTTGGCTACCATATGCTGTGCAGATAGGTTGATGATCGTCTTCATCATTGACAGTCATATATTAGGTCTTTTGGATTTAGATGTAGGGCCGACTTTGTCTGTAGCAGTTCCTCAGTGGATGTTAGTAGGAGTAGATCCTCTGCACACAACTATCAATCAGCTGTTAGAGCTAGATAATCTGCGTAGTCAAGGTCTGTGAGTGCTGACCCATGGGACGTCTGGAACGCTTGGGTTTGATGGTAAGTTCATTTAGTCGTTCATGATGTCAAGGACTTGTATGAGGATTGTAAGTCAACCCCGAATACAAAGAGATAGGGAGCAGAGTATCTCCTTGGAGGATTCCAGTAGTTGTAGGAACTCCTTTGTGGGCCATCATGGTCTGCACAAAGCTATATGGGTTATCATACATGATGCAATTGCCTTGACAGTCTCATCTGGGATACCGTAATTGGCGAGAATATGCAGCATTACATCCTGTTAACACTGTCAAAAGCCTCGAGCGAAAAATACGAAACACAATTGAAGCTTTTCTCTTGGAAATTCTCAACTTTCTATGACCTTCTGAGGGAAGTATCTGAGGTAGTGTTGAACTGCCTTTGCGAAAACCGTTTGGTTCCGTCTGAGAATGGGATCTATGTGAGGAGTGATTATGTTGAGAAGCATGGAGTTGTAGATCTTAGAGGCCAGTGGTGACAGTTGTTTAATTCTCGGTTAAGTTTTGGGGTTGTTGGAGGTAGCCTTTTCTTCTGGTAGAGGAATGATGAATGATGTGAAAAAGGCCGCTGGTTTGTTTACAATGTAGGTGTTATACAAAATTCTAAAAGTTGATCATGGAATAGTGGATTATTCCAGACTACTGCAGGAATGGTGTCGGGACAGGTTGTTGGTGTTCTTCAGTTTCTTAAGGCAGACTGAGCTCCTCCATAGTGAAAGGTCCAGGTCGGATGGGGAAGGGTGGTCTGCTATATTGGGATTGAAGAAAGGTTCATCAAGGGTAGTGTATTCTGAAACTGGCTGCCAAAAGTAGCGAACTTAAAGTGCTGAAACCATGTGGCAAGGCGCTTTCAGTTGTTTAACCTTTAGTCTTATAGGTGGGGTACCCTTCTTATCAGTCAGATCCCTCAAGGCCTCCCAGGCAGCAGCATGCGTTGTTTTAAAGATTGTAGGGCCTCAAGGCTTGCAGCCTTGGGATTAACATGCTCCCAAGCCACCACATTGATAGAGTCATCAAGTGAAAGCCTTAGCAGCATCAAGGTTTCTGCTTGAGCTTCTGGTGGTGGATTAGTACGGTTGCTCTTGGCTTGCAGACTTCAGTTTTTCTCTGGCTTGCTGACTTTGTCATTTGAGGCAAAGGCAGAGTAGTTTCTTCTTTCTTCTAGGGAGCATCTCCAATGCCATTCCTTTGTTGGCTTGAAGTGGGACATTATATACTGCGCTGGAGTCTTGTCTTCAAGCTCATAAACAAGAGTGTTGAACCTGTTAGTCCGTACAGGATACTGCCCTCACAAAGCTTAACAGCTTCAAAAGTGGTGTCGGCTCTTGAGTTCTTAATGCTGTCATCCATTCTTTCGACCAGAATATAGTCCAGTTGGACAAGGTCTCCATTTGGGCGTCGGTTTGTTTTGTGTTCCACGTCTCCTGAATGATTTTGAAAAGTTGTATTAAGTGGAACAAAAGGTTCAATTGTTCCATGAAGTCCTTCAGGTACATTCCTTTCTGTTAGACTCGTTGTGGCAAGTGTAACAGCGCTGTCGTTCCGGCCCAAGCTTAGCGTTGTAATCTCCAGGGAGGTACAGAGATATGGCTGGACTGTATGGTCGGCAGTGGAACGTCATGGTAAAAAGTGAGGACAAGTTTCTTCTGGATAGTCGGTGTGGGGGCTGTAACAGCCATAATGACTGTTGTCTGCAGGAGTGCCCGTCAGTGTAAGCCTCAAGATGCGCTCATTAAAGTCTGCACAAGGTGGCACATGACTTGAGAGCCATTTTGGTGATTAAAGAAACTCCACACCTCCTGTAGCTGCATTTTCTTGGTATCAATGCCAGAGGATTTGTAATAAGTGCATTACATGGATATTCTCCTGTAGTAGCGGTTCACTGTGCACAATGAGGTGTTCTTGTAGAGTGACAGCGATATCTACAGTTGTGCTTCATGTACGAGTTATTTTTCTTGGCTGTTTTGAAAGTGTCTGGCATTAAATGGTGCTAATGATGAAACGCAGTTTTGCGTCTCAAAAAGTTTGTGTCATGCATCTTTGTCAATATCAGGGTTGGGCCGTCCAGTAGAGCTTTTAGGACCAACCCATCATGCATAGTGGTATAGGCGACCAATGTTGACTCAGAAGGCACGGACTTTAAATCAGGGGCTTTAACCCTGGTGCTACGGTTGGGAACTATTCATCTTGTCAATGAGCTAAATAGTAGCTGGGATTCGCAAGGTCTCAAGAAACCTTTTCTGTTGGGGAAGGTCCCTTAGCCTTGTCTTTCACTGGTGTGACACTCTGCAAGGCAGCCGTTGCCTTTTCTGTCAGGGATGGGCCCTGAGCCCCTTTTTCGCACGCCACACGAACCAACCTACAAGGAAGCAGGTACTATTTCACCATAGTGGCTATAGATAATCCCCAATAAATCCTTCCTAGCTGATGTATAATAAATCCTATACTCTTTTTGTTACACACAAACTACAGGGTGGACCAAAACATTAAGGTTTTGAGCAAAAAGGGGGTTCATTCAGGGTCAGATCCCTAAAATCTGGGGCAATGGGTGCCCTGTGACGTGAGGACTTGAAAAAGGTTGGTCATTGGGTGACAGATGGTAATCGAAAAAAAAGGGGGGGGGGGTCTATTGACAGGAGCATGACGCGTGCTAATCATGGTGAGTTCCCCCCCCCCCCGGGGACTTGGTTCATAGACCCTTGTCAGTTTGCAGCTCTTTCTGTGTCGCATTGAGGGATGGTGGTATGCATTTACTTATATTAATAACAACGCAATACGCAAACAAGCTCATACACCGAGACAAGTGGTTAAAAAGGTCTGTAGGATTATGGATTGTAAATTAAGTTTGCCAAAACTTCAAATTGCCCCAAAAGAAGACACGAAGACGAGTGTGTAATTATTACAAAGGTGTCAGCTGGGAAACAGTATGGTAGAAATGAAACTTAGGAGATGAAGTTGTAAGAGAGAATGGCTCTGAAAAGGAGTTGCATCACTTGCTAAGGTGGAAAATAAGTGTTCTGATAATATTAGCCTTGTAAGATTAATGAATATCTGAGTGCGAACCACAATGCAAATATGGAAAGAGAGAGAGAGAGAGAGGGAGAGGAGGAGGAGAGAGAAATTTTGTTTCATGTAGGCCTTTTTTGACCAAATACCCCTTGGCAACTCTTGACACACTTTTTTCACGAACGGACGCCCGTGCTGTCACGACAGAGTACCCACTGATATGTGTTCACCGTATTTGTACGCATGTCGGTACCCTAGAACTAGAACCCTTGCAAACAGGATGATTAAGAGAAATTAATATCGAGGATAATGAAAAGATCTTCGCGAGCATTGAAAGATCTCGAGATAAGTCAATATCTCGAGATCTTTAAAAGATCTAATTACCTCGAGATAATGTAAAGATCTAAAAATCCTTAAAAGATTTCGAGATTGTTGTTGGTAATATGATGTATCAGGTGACTTTTATACACGGCTTTAAATAGAAATGTTTTAATGGTGAATCCAACATCTTCTCTGATCCAACCAACCAAAACAAGGATCGTCAGTGTACATTAGACCCCGCGAGAAATATTGTAGGCTGTCACAGAAGTGGTTTGCGCATTGAACAAACGTTGGTACGCCATCGTCTTGTCCTTTGTAGAGCGAATTACGGCGGTGCGGGGAAAGGAAAGTGTGTAGTCGGCGTCCAGGACTCCCGAAAAAATATCTAAATTAGTACTGCGGGAGAGATGGAGATTAACGTTTTATCAGTCCGTCATCGCGAAATGCTGCAAATTACAACTTAAAAAAAAAGGCCCTACTGTAAAAAATTCAAGATGATTTATAATACGTATTTTAATTCATTGAAATACTTTCTAATGTTCACCAACGTGTTATTTTGACGCAAATTCGTGAACCTTTTTTTCTAGCGTTAAATCGGATCGTTGGTTTGGGCGAGGAGTTTCGGTTTTTGACCTCTTGATATTTATTCTAAAATTATTCATTTTTTGGAACCAAAAAAATAAAGAGGATAAAGATACCTCATATCAGTTGAACAATTAGCGTTTAACTAATTTTTTGATTCTAATTAGCATCATGATTATTAACTTATTTTTGGAAGAAATATGGTGACCTTCCGCCTGACTATTTATGAATACAAGAACTGACTGGACCTCGCGTCACTTGGTAATATGTTGTACAGCATACACAAGAAAGAAAGGCTGTGGAGGTCGAATATGACAATGACATAAACATAGGGGTAAATCCCGGGGGGGAGGGTGAATATCCCCCCCAATATTTTGATGAGGGGGGATGGTCAATAAAATCACCCCCCCAATGTTGAGTGTGTTAGTGGTTGTTTTTTGGCCAAAAATAACCCCTATTTACCATAATAGTTAAAAACGCCAATTTTAGCGCGCTTCGCGCGCATTTTGTTCTAATTACATTACATTTAGCTATTTTAGCTTCTAATGGCAAAATTTTTAGCGGATTCGCGCGCGGCATGTGTAATACTGGATCGTCAGCCCAAACTCGGTGGTCATTCATAAATTTTCATCATCCACCATCCCCCCCAATGTAACAAGAAATTTACGCCACTGGGAACAAAACATTTTAGGCCTGAAATGTAAATATTACTTAGCTATACACCAATCATTTCGTACATTCCAACACCTCAATGGGCAGCCATAGCTGGGGTGCATCAGCTTGAATTCACCCACAGGTGCAGATTCAGGGAGCTTTTGAATTCTAATTAATGTCAAGAGTGGTACAGACGTACAAAAGATTGGGGACTTGGTTTTGGTTGGAGGCCCCCCAGTAATGGCGGCATCACTCTGGACCATCATTTGGCTGGTAGGATTTCTATACTATTAGTTCGAAGAAAGCAGGTCTGGTTCACAACCTGCAGTGGCATGGAATTAAAAGGGTTATGACAGATTTAAGTATATAAAGATTTAATTAATTTTGATAGAATTGACGGGGGAGGGGGTCTCAACACAAATTTTTCATGTCAATTTTGGTATAGTAATATGGGTGGGGTTGTTTTAAAAAGTTTCTCAAATTTGTTGGAAATTAGTCAAATTTCTCAATAGGAAGCCAAATTTTCTAAAAATGTTGGGGGAAATTAGTTAAACTGCCTCAATCCGAAGCCAAAATTCTCCAAATTTGCTTAAAAGTGCCAACCATTTGGGAAATGGCAAATTTGGGTTAATTTGGCCAAATTGGGCATCGCTGGGGTAAAGGTTATGGGTCCTTTTTGCCAAAAAAGATGGTATAGCTATGGGGTCCTATACTTCCAGACTCTCCGGAGGCACGGCCATACCAAACCAAACTGTAAAGTTTTGCAACCGATATTAAGCAGTTTGATGTGAGAGTATGTATGAGAGCCAGAAGATGAAGAGACAATAATATCGAGATAATGGAAAAAGATCTTGAGATCATTGAAAATTCGAGATAATGTCAATATCTCGAGATCTTTACAGATCTAATTACCTCGAGATAATGTAAAGATATAAAATCCTTATAAATGATTTCGAGATTGTTGTCTGGTAATTGATGTATCAGGTGACTGTATACAAGGCTTTATAAAGAAAACTAGAAAAGTTTTTTTTTTAATGGTGAATCCACATCTCTCTGATCCAAACAAACAAAAACAATTGATCTTCCGTGTCAAGGACGGAGACTATGTAGGCTCGTCAGAAGTGTTGCCGCATTGAACAAACGTTGGTCGCCATCGTCTGTCCTTTGTTAGAGCGGAAATTTACGGCCGGTGCGGAAGGAAAGGAAAGTGTGTAGTCTGCGTCACAGACTCCGAAAAATATCATCTAAAAAATTATATGGACGAGCGATTAAAACGTTATCAGTCCGTCATAGCGATGCATTGAAATTGAACTAAACAAAAGGCCCCATCCTACTCCTGACTGTAAAACATTCAAGGATTGATTTATACGTATTTTAATTCATATTGAAAACGTTCTAATGTTCACCAACGTGTATTTTGACGCAAATTTCGTGACCTTTTTGTTTCTTCGCGTTAAATCGTGATCGGGTGGGCGAGTGTGGACATCGTTGATATTATTTCTAAAAATTATTCATGTTTTTGGAAACAAAAAAATTAATAAGAGGATAAAGATACTCATATTTCAGGTTTTTGAACAATACGTTTAACACTTATGTTTTGTATTCATTAATTAGCATCATGATTATTAACGTATTTTGGAAGAAATAATTGGTGACCTTCCGCCTGACTATTTATGAATACAAGAACGGACTGGACACTCGCGTCCTGGTTTAATATGTTTGTACAGCATACACAAGAAAGGCTTGTGGAAGGTCGAATATGACATGACATACACAGAGGCGTAAATCCCCGGGGGGGAGGGGGGGATATAGCCCCCCCAATATTGTGATGAGGGGGGAGGGATTGGTATCAATACAATCATCCCCCCCAATGTTGATGTCCGTTAGTGTGTGTGTTTTTGGCCCCAAAAAATAACCTCATATTTTACCATAATAGTTTAAAAAACGGCAAATTTTAGCGCGCTGCCGCGCATTTTGTTCTAATTACAATACATTAGCTTTTAGATTATAATGGCAAAATTTTAGCGCGCTTGCGCGCGCCGCATGTGCTAATACTGGATCTTTCAGAAAATCTGGTTCCTTCTAAATTTTCATCATCCCCCATCCCCCCCCCCCCCAATGTCAAACAAGAAAATTGCGCCACTGGACATACACATTTTAGGCCTAAAGTAAATATACTTGCTATAAACCAATCCGATTTCGCACATTCCAAACCATCACTGGCAGCCATGCGGGGTGCATCCTGCTTGAATTCACCCAAATGTGCAGATTAAGTGTTCGTTGGGAATTTACTTAATCAAGCATGGTACAAACGTACAAAAGATTTGGGAGGTTTGGGTTGGAGGCCCCCGTAATGGCCGATCAATTCTGACAATCATTTGGCTGGTCGGATTGGTCTATGACTATTTGCTCGAGAAGAAAAGCAGGTTGGTTACAACCTGGCAGTGGCATGGGAGTCAAGGGTATGACCCGATTTACAGTATATAAAGATAATTTTGATAGCATGACAGGGGGAGGGGGTCTCAACACAAATTTTTCATGTCAATTTTGGTTTAGTAATGGGGGGGTTTGTTTCAAAAAGGTTCAAAAGTTGTTGGAAATTAGCCACATTTTCTCCAACGGAAGCCAATTTTCTAAAAAAACTGTTGGGAAATTAGTTAAATTTCCTCAATCGAAGGCCAAAAGTCTCCAAATTTGATTATAAATGCCAACATTTTGGGAAAGGCAAAATTTGTTGGGTTAAATTTGGCCAAATTTGCATCGCTGGTAAAGGTATGGGTCCCTTTTTTGGCAAAAAAGATGTGTGGTTTAGCTATGGGTCCTACTTCCAGAATCTCGGAGGCACGTCCCTACCCAACCAAACTGTAAAGTTTTGCACCAATATTCAATCCGTTTTGATGTGAGAGTATGAGAAGCCAGATACATTTCCGTAGGTTTAGGGCCAAATATCCGGGACCGGCGAACTTTTCACCAAACAAAAAAAAGGGGGTGGGGCTCTGAACCAGAGCTATAATATTGTGCAATATGTAGCCTGGAGATCCCAATATGAAAAATCCAAATAACGTGAATCGTAGATGGGATGGGACATGTCAGTAGTGTAATCATGAAGGTAATACCCGGATCAATAAACCAGAGATGACGAGAATTTTTTTTCAAATAATCTTTGCACTCATCAACATTTGAATCATTACCATTATCTTCAATTTTGTAGGTCTACTGCCAATAATCAGTTCGTATAGTCTATTGTTAGGCGATAAGCATAGGCTAGGACGGGGGGGGATGGGGGGCAGTTATACCTTTTTCAAATTAAATTCCTTGCACTTCAAAATGTTACTCATTACACAATATCTTTCAATATGTGTTTGAAGGCACGAGGGTGTATACTCCACAGGATTTTTGCAGAGAATTTTGATAATGTCTACCTTAAAAATCATACAACACTAATAAAAATATGTGCCTTTTTTCACAAATGAGAAATACCATTTCAGACAGATCAGTAGGCCGGCTCACGAAAGGGGCCAAAATGAAAAAAAAATTACTTTTTGTCGCAATTAGTCTTTAGATAAGAAAATAAAAAATCAAGCGAATATGGTCATGCATGATTGATGCAAGTGAGAAGGGTCTTGTCCCGTCCCGAACGGAGTGTTGTGTAATTATGAAGAGTTCATTGGTTTCGAAGTGGCAATTTTCAAAAACTAGGTTTTTCATAGCAGATAGAGTCAACGTTTAGTCACAATTCAAATCCCGTCAAAAGTGCTAAGTCCTTGCCTCGTCGTATGTTTGAATGTTATTTTCACCTGTGTCCATGGTGAAACCCCAGTTTGCCCCCCCCCACGCGGGGGAAGTGAAATTTGGGGGGAGGGGCGTGGAATTAGTTTAATTTTGGGGAACCAATTTTGGCCCCAAATCGCTGCTTTGTGGGGGGAGCCCGAGGGAGGTTGCCAAAGTTTTGGTGATTTTTGGTCCAAACGCTAATTTTTCAAACAAAATCCGTCATTTGGTCTGGCGGGGCATCGGTGAAAAAAAAGAAAAAAAGTCTGGCGCTTGCGTGCTATGCCAGAGGATACAGATACAGATCATGCAGAATGTGGATCAGGAGGCAAAGTAGGCATACCAGAATATCACCTATCGCTTTAGCTCTGTGCAAATTCTTACTCTAGGGCGCGGCTCAAATACACCACTAATTTGGTTTATAAGCACGTTGAATTTCAGTTGAAAATAGTCTTTCAAATGACTATTTTATTGAATTTGCGCGAAGCGCACTAAAACTTTGAATTTCTCCTCCGATCGGAAACACCGTATTAAACGGTTCTTGGGTGAATATTTGCTAAATTTTACAAAGGGGGTCTTGGGTGACAATTTGGCAACCGTTCTAAAAAGTAGAGGGTCTTTGGCGAGACCGACGAAACGACGAAACATGTTAAAAATTGTCGAAAAACAAAATGGGGAAAGGTTCTTTTGGAATGATTGTGGTGATGGGAGTATAAATTTAAAAAATACAGGGCCATTGTTATGGGTGACAATTGCATGAAGGTTTTAACAGCCTAATATAAGCGTCATCATCTTTTTAACAGCCCTAATTAAAGCGTCATTCATCTATCTAAATGGGAACACCACTCCCCCCCCCCCCCGCGGTTTCACCCCTTGGACATGTTTAAGAGAGTATGAGTGCTGGTCCTCTTTCGGCGCCCTTATAGAATGTTTAGAGATGGCATGGCACCCATACGTTGACCCAGAGCAAGTCTGAGGAATTGGCGCGTTCAGGGGGGAGGAAAGGAGAGAAAAGCATCCCGCCGGGAAAATCGTCCAAAAACGATGGGTTTTTTCATGATTTCCAAAAAAAATTTCCCGAGTTTTACCAAACTTTAACTTTCTCCCACGAGGGACTGCCCGCCTTCCCCTATTAGCTTATAAACACTCTGAGTATAGCCCATATCCTCGGACCCGGGACTTTGGGAGAGGAGTGCATGGAATTCCTGGCTTGCACATAAAGGTTGCAATAAATGTTCACCGCCTTTCAAGCTCAGGTTGTGAGATAGGGGCAGAGTCTTGTTCTAACACATTTGATGCATATCAAAAGCAAACAATAAGAAGTCTTGGAGAAAAGTTGTACTGTTTGGGTTTTTGAAGTTTTGCGTTATGAAGAGTGATCAAACCGTTTAGTGACCGCCCCATTAAATCAGCTAGCGGGTGGGCCCGCGCGAAGCGCGGGCAACATCGCTAGTGAAACTAAATCTCAAATAATCTCCGGAAAACGAAGAGGTTTTATATGGGAGATTTTTGCCATCAGAGGGTCCGTTATCATGTTTTGTCTTTAAGTAGGGCCTTGTACCGTAATGGGTCTGAACCTATAAAACCTAGCGGAAAATTTGAACGTTTTTGTCGGGTGGTACTTCAGTGCTCGCAAAACGCGAACTAATTAAAGTTTCGAATTATTCCCAGTCTGAGAATTTTCAAACGCTGGTTGGTTTGGTTTCAATTTACGTTTTCAAATTTAAGAAAGCAGGCTATATACTTACCGTACCGCCGTACCGTAAGAGCGAATGTCCTAGCCTGGTCATAGCGCCAGCTATTACAGAACAAAGGGATCCGCCGGGGGTGGGTGGAGGGATTTTAACAAACACGAGCTGCTCGATTGGGGCATTGGGGGGTTTTCCAACCGATTGGTGCATTTACTCTCATGGCAGTCACATTACAAAATCTTTCTAAATCTAGTTCAATAGATCTTCTATTATCATGCATGATTTAGGAATAAATTCAATATACGTCGGGGTTAGTGGAATTAACCCCGCGCAAAAACCAGGGTAATTTCCTATTCGTGGACCAGATTAGTAAAGTCTTCTGTAACTGGTTCCGATATGCGAAAAAGGCGCCCTCTACCGTAAAGGTCACGGAGGAAAAGATGGAAATAGAATTGATGTGGTGTTTATGGACCTCCAGTTTCTGATTAAACTTTTAAAAATATATTTCTCAATTTATTGAGAAAAGATTCTCACGGAAAAGGAACTTTGTTTACTATCAAAGAGAGAAAAGGGATTTCCCTCGAGTTGATTTGCTAAGTGCACCTGTTTAGATTGCACAATTAAGGGGAAGTGGGGAATTCCCAAGGATGCTAAACTTAGAAAACTTGTTTATGGTTTGCGATCAAAACATGGTAAGATCAGGAAGTCCCACAAAGTTCCTATATGAAGTAATGTAATTTAGATTGTGAAAATCTGATTGATGGTGCACGGTCGTTTATGCATGAGGATGATTGTAATGCTATTGTGAAAGGGGAATCTATCTGAGTAGTTAAATCCTAATCAATGGAAGGACTCTCTGCCAGATTCCACTACTAACAGAGCTAGAAGATAGTATTTTTTTACTTGCATTGAGGAGAAGACCGTGTCAAGTACCTAGTTGCCAGGATATAATCCATGTGAGCAGAGTTGCTTTAATTATTCTATACGTCGTCTTTGAAGCCGAAGTTGCTGGGAATCAAAATAGGATTCAAATTGTGGGCCAGATTAGAACTCGTGGTGATTCTTGGACTGATATACTGGGATTTTTAAAAATTATCGTCGAGGGACTAAATTTAACCTTGTCGTCTTGAAACTGCTGGACAAGGTTACTTTCAGGACTGAGAAGATTCCCTTGGAATCTAATACCTGAGGGAGTTTGTATGAACTGTGCGCTATCATCTGAAGTCTTCGATGTGTGAGGAATAAATTTGTTGAACTGCAATGCTTATTGTGGACATTAGTGGAATTCTTGAGGACAATAAGTAACAGTTATATAAATTGTGTGTAATTGTGTGATTTTGAGTATGTACTTTTGTGTTTGGACATTTACCCAAAATTCTGAACCAAATCCGCGTAAAGATATTTAAAAACTGTTTATGATTATAATTTAGATCAATGTGCCACAAGGCCATTATTTGTGTTTGAAAGGTATTTCTGACCTTAGAGTCTACGAGGACGTCAAAACAGAATTGGGGGCTCGTCCGGGAATGAATGAGATTTAAATTGAGCCTATGTTCAAAATTACACACCTAAAAAGTGTGATGACTATTGTAAAAACATGGCACATTTGGTATACAAAATTGTTGTGTGTATCAATGTACTACCATAGTGTTTGGTTCAAGTAGTTTATATAGTGTTGAAGAGTACAATCGCAATGGCGTTTGATCCAGAAGGTGTTCTAGGGCAAAGAAAGTGGGAGAAGTTTGATGAGCTGAGAAAGCCTGAGTTCTGAGTTAATG
>JAMKCH010011077.1:0-28803 GCA_023653785.1 Ophioderma brevispina
TTATCGTATACAGAATGGCCCGTGTCGAAAGGGTTTAAGGAAGCCGCTGAGTTGGCTGCCATTGCCAGTGGTGGACACTGTTCACTGTCCGACTTCATAGGCCCCGGACAGTGTTGCCCAAATCATCAAAATCAACCCTATAATGATAATGTTTTTTTTTTTTTTTTAAAGTAAGCATTTTAACAAAATTAAATATATTTTTCATGTTCAAATTGAATTCCTTTCTTTTGTCAAACAATTTTTGCGAAAAATCATTTCAAGTTTGCATTCCTATACCAACACACAGTAAAGGCTATTTGAGCGGCCTATGGCTACTTAACCGGAGTGCTAACGGGTTTCAAACTTCATACAAAAATGATTATCGGGTAAGGTAAAAAGAAATGGGTAGATAAAAGTTTTAGGTGTTTTTACCCCAAATTGCTGAGCATGTGTTTCGCGGTTCTTGACCTTAAAGATGAGTTCAGGGTAAAACTGACGGGTTTTTGTTTTTTTTTTACTTTTGAGACGACTGCGCCATGTAAGAAGATTATATACATGGATTAAAAAAATCGAATAAACACACCACGCACGCACGAACACACATACACAAGCAAAAATAAAATCGGAAAAAGAAGGTAGAAAGGAAATACACCCACACTACACACAGACACGTTTGCACGCATTCGTAAATGTACATTGACTCCAAATGTTTGCTTGTACGCCAGTGTTTTCCCAAATTCAACAGTGAGCCCTCCCAGAATTCTTTTTAAAGGAAAGCGCTGAGTTGGCTGCATGACTTGTGGTGGCACTGTTCACTCGGTCGACTTTATTAGGCCCAGGGACAGTGTTGCCCAAATCAGCAAAATCAACGCTATAAAGATCAATGTTGTTTTTTTTTAAAGTTGTAATGTACGTCTGATAGATTTTTAATGTCAAAATTGAACAATACTTTCTTTCTGTAAAACAATTTTTTTGAGAAAAATCAAATTTAAGGTTGCATTTCTACACCAACACACAGTAAGGGCTATTTGAGCGGCCATGGCTACTATACCGGAGTGCTCACGGGTCAAATTCATACCAAATGATTATCGGGTAATGTACAATAGAAATGGGTAGATAAAAGGTTTTAGGTTTTAGCCCCAAATTGCGGCGCATGTGTTTCGCGGTTCCGTTGACCTGACAGATGAGTTTCAGGAGTAACTCTGAGGTTTTTTGTTTTTTTACTTTTGAGACCGCTTCACCATGTAAGAAATAGATACATGGATTTAAAAAAAATCGTAAATAAACACAACACACACGCACGCCACGCACCCACATACACAAGCAAACATAAAATCGGAAAAGAGGAGAAGGAAATACACACACATACACACAGTTACACGTTTGCGAGCATTCGTTAATGTACATTGACTCCAAATGGTTGCTGTAAGCCAAGTGTTTTTTTTCCCACATTCAACAGTGCGCCCTCCCAGATATCGTTAAGGAAAGCAGCTGAGTTGGGCTTGCCATTGACTGTGGTGGCACTGTTCACTCGTCCGACTCATTAGCCAAGGACAAGTGTTTGCCACATCAGCCAAATCAACGCTATAAAGATTAAATGTTTTTTTTTTAAGTTGTAAATCGTACCTTCTGCTATGATGTTCATGTCAAAATAGAAAATTCCTTGCGTTTGTCAAACAATTTTTGAGAAAAATGCAATTTAAGGTTGGCATTTCCTATACCAACAAACAGTAAAGGATATTTGAGCGGCCTATGGCTACTATACCGGAGTGCTCCACGGGTTCAAAATTCATACAAATATTATCGGGTCATGTACAAAAGAAATGGGTAGATAAAAGTTTTATGGTTTTTAGCCCCAAAATTGCGGCGCATGTGTTTCGCGGTTCCTTGACCTTAAAAGATGAGTCAGGAGTAAAACTGAGGGTTTTTTGTTTTTTACTTTTGAGACGCTGCACCCAGTAAGAAATTATATACATGGATTTAAAAAAAATCGCATAAACACAACCACACCCACGCACGCCGCCACACATACACAAGCAATATAAAAAATCGGAAAAAGAAGGTAGAAAGGAAATACACACACAACACCACAGTAACGTTTGCGCGCAGTCGACATGGACATTGACTCCAAAATTGTGCTTGTAAGACAAGTGTTTTTTTTCCAAATTCAACAGTGCGCCCTCAGTATGCTTTTAAAGGAAAGCAGCTGAGTGGGCTTGCATTGCATGTGGTGGCATGTTCACTCGTCCGACTCATTAGGCCAGGACAGTGTTTGCCCAAATCAGCAAAATCAAACCTATAAAGATAATGTTTTTTTTTTAAGTTGTTAAATGTACCTTCTGATATGATTTTTCATGTCAAAATTGAATTCCTTTCTTACTGCTCAAACAATTTTTTTGAGAAAAATCAATTCAAGGTTCTGCATTTCCTATACCAACAAACAGTAAAGGATATTTGAGCGGCCTTTGGCTTCTATACCGGAGTGCAAACGGGTTCAAAATTCATACCAAATGATTATCGGTCATGTACAATAGAAATGGGTAGATAAAAGTTTTATGTGCGTTTTTAGCCCAAATTTGCGCTTTAGAGGCCTAGAAAGATGCGTTTCAGGAGTAAAACTGAGGGTTTTTTGTTCGTTGTTTTTACTTTGGAGACGCGTCTGCCACCATGTAAGAAATTATATACTGGATTTAAAAAAAAATCGCAGAAACACACAAACCACGCAAGCACGCACAACCATACACAAGCAAAACTAAAATCGGAGGAAAAGAAGGTAAGAAAGGAAATTAACATAAAACAACACACCAGGACACGTTTGCGCGGCATCGTAATGTACATTGCTCCAAATTGTTTGCTTGTAGCCAATGGTTTTTTACCCAAAAACAGTGCCGCCCTCCCAGATATTCTTTAATCCTTTGAAACGGCAAAGCGACTACAGTCGCCAACGGTAAAATTGTCAAATTTTGTTTCAAAGGGTCAAAATTATTAATTTTCAAGTGCATATCAGATCAGAATGAAAAATGCATCTAAAATTAGTCCAAAACAAGCCTAAGTCGGTGTGATATTCTTTTTAGATGGCTTCCAAATGACCTGCAAGCATTGTGACGCCATCTATAAAGCACTGACATATGTGCTTATTCTGTAGACAGAATTGGCCCGTGTCGAAAGGGTTAATTACACATTACAAAAAAACAGTTCAACAATTGGAGTCAGCCTAAAAAGTGCACAATTATTCGTCCTATAGTGACTCGTTTCCGAGTTTTCGGTTCTTTACTAACTCAGTGCTAGTCTTCGTAGTGGGGGATCTGTAGTGAACAGATCTTACGTGTGTGTGCAAATCCGGATAAATTGTGAATTTTGGTACACAAGTACTTATACAGTGATAATCAAAAAAGATATGGAAAGCAACTTGCACCACCCCTTTAACGGCCCAGCTTGATTTCAAGATACACAGCGGTAACATTTTTAAATGTTCCGATTGTGTTAAAAGCATGGTACAAGGATTCAAAAAGGTATGTTTTTACTACTTGTGACTTATAGTTTAGGAATTATCGGTTGTAGAAACTGTATAAAAAAAAAAAAACGGTTAAAACGGTCCATTTGGTTTGTACAGGGTCAAAAATAAAAGTTGACTCCAATTGTTGTAAAATGTGGTTCAAATTGTTGGTTAGCTAATAGAATGAAATCTAGGGAATATGTTTGGACAATCGTAATGTCTGGTTATTAACCAAAATGGCGAATAAAGCCAACAGCGATTGGCAGCTATTGGATTTATTGATCTGTGACCTATATTGTTAGATAACGTGAAAACTAAGCATAACAGATAAGGCGAACTATTCCTTATTTCAATCCTTTAAGCTAGGGAAACAATTTGCACCACATATTAACTGAATCAAAGCAACTTTTAACTTTTGACCCATGTACACACCAAAATTGACTTTTTCACCATTTTTACAGTTTTTACTCCATAACTAGGGAACTATAAGCCATAGATTGTGTAAACTATACCTTTTGGAATCCTTGTGACCAGACAAACACCATGGTATGCTTTTTAACGCATTCATAACATTTTAAATTTTTGACCCCTGTATAACCTTGAAACACAAGCTGGGGGCCATTAAGGGGGTTGGCAAGTGCTTCCATTAAGTTTTATGGATTATCAATGCCTAAAGTACTTGTGTGCAAAAATTCACAATTTTATCCGGAAGCGCACACTTTAACACTACAGTCCCCTGCTATCGCTAGTAAGTGTGTGTCTTCTTCACTTGCTTAACAGACCTTTTCCAGCTGGCTGCGGGCATTACCTTGCCTGTAATATCCATTCTTGTCCTTTTGTTTTCGTTTATTGGATAATAGGCCTATATTACTTTTCATTTTTTAAATAATTTTTTTTTTTTGTCTTTCCAACCTATAAGAATGACTCCTAATGAGGAAAAAATAGCCGTCATCTTTGGTTCTGAAGGCATTTTCTTGTACCAATGTAGACCTATCTAATACCTATCGAAAGTACACAGCTAAAAATAACAAGCCCATTTAACGCGGTTCTTATCAATCAGGAGGAATTTTAATATGCGAGGGGTTAGTCAGAGTACTTACCCTTTTCAATAAGTCTGCACTAACCCCAAACCCACGTATGCTTCTAAAATCCATTTAATCATATTACTAGAACGGCATTAAACACCAACTCGTACATTTGCACCCACGATTACACCCAATAGAAGACACGTAATAATGATCTTAAGTTATGCGAAAAAGTATCAAGATGGCAATTTATTCATCATAAAACTATCGTACGTGCAGAAAATGTATAATCCATGTATGTTTATATAATAATACTAAAGTAACAATTGTAAACTGTACTAAGATGAAAAGGTGAGGGATATGATATGCTAGGACCAGTAATGGACAACCCGATAGGCTTATAGTAGTGCTGCCTGTAAATACCTACAAGTTAAATTACTCAAAATTACAATAATGATACAAGTAACTAAATGATATAGAATTATTATATAGTAAATATGCATACAAAACCAAACAACCAACATATATCGAAGCTAAACAGCACTTACGGGAAACAGATACGGGAATTTTGACAAGACAAAACTTTTCAACATGTCCTGCTTAGGTAATATAGTACATTGCATACTGGGGAGCAGAGGTAGAAGGTAGAGGTGAGAAAAGGAGGAATAGGGATATAAATGAGATGAAGGTATAAAGTGACGAGAGAAATAAGGACTTGGGGGAAATTTATAAACAATTGTACTGGTTGCTGAAATGTTTTTTCAGTTGAGCGCTTTAAAATAATTTTTTGATTTTTAATTGTTGTATGGATTCTGGAAGATCATTCCAAAGTTTTGCGCCGTGATACTGAATACTTTTCCTACCTGTATGCATGCGTTGTCACCTGTGTGCGGCTGGTTCCTATACGCCGTGATTGGCATACCTAAGAAGTTGTTTGAGCTAGCCACAATTGTTGTATGTTTTTCCATCCGCGTGCCATGGGTTCTCCCGGTGGAGTATTTTCGCACCGCCAGAAATAGCACTGGTTTGTTCTGCTGTCTGAGTTCTAGGGTATGAGTTTAGATTATTGCGGTCATGGGTTTGGCGTTGTATGTAAACGGTTGCAGGCTAACTCAGTGTAGAGAGTTTGATAGATCTTACCAGATCAAGGAAGGTATCCAAGTGAGGTCTTTCTCAGTGCACGTCGGCCAACCTTTGGGATGAACAAGTTTCAATAATTTGCGTCAGTGTTTCGCTCTCGGTGTGTGCGAATTCACATTCATAGCTAGTTTACGAAGTCTTCTGCAGAACTGGTCGACCATATTCTCCAGACTCCTGCTTAGTGGCTTCACAAAGGATGGCTCGTGAGATTTTGTCTTCTGAGAGTGAAATGTGTGGTTAAAGCTTCAAGCAGCTTCTTTGTATCAGCAGCCCACATGTGTTTAGGGAGTGTGCTGAAAATTCCCTTCACATCATCCCCGCTATTGCAAATGGAGGCTCGTTTCCGTATAGGTTCTTTGAATATTGAAACCTACCATGGCATTTTCGAATTTACCTTAAATTTTTGCCACTGGATTCATAGGGAAGAAGGATCGTTCATGGGGATCGAAGCTCTAGCTGAGGCATATTCCCTACCATTGTACGATGAGAACTGTTCCTTGTCAGCTTGTGATGTTGTTAGAAAAGATCGGCAAAATGCGATTTAAGAATCCGTATTAGTGGATGTTGATGTTTAGTAGATTCTTACCATTTCTTGCTATTATAAATCGCTGGCTAGCATACATAAACGTAGATTACGAGGATAAATTTACACAAGTTCTACTTTAATTTAACATCTGATCTAGTCCGCCATGTTTGTTCATCCTCTAGTTAACCCGGGTGGGAACAGATTAAAAGTGGTCTACCTATGTGGAAGTTTTTTGCTGTTAGAACTGAATGAGTTTTGATGTCGCTTTTGTGGTTATAGTCAGGTGGAGTTTTAGGCCAGCAGCCTGACGGATGGAAATGGAGTACAGACTTTTTCTATTGATAGATTTTAGTACATTAGAACCCAGCCATAATTTTTGGAGGGTGTGCAAAATTTTGCAGTGGCATTTTTGAAAATCCAATATGGCTGCTCCCCTGTCCAAATCGCGTAACAATCCCTAAAGTGTGTTTTCCGTACAGACAAAATATTCTCCGGGTGCTTCAGATGTTTTTAAGCACTAAGAAGTGTTGGTAAGTACTGTTATCATTACACTGCCACAAAAATCCAATCTGGCTGCTCAAAGTCAACATGCGCTCGAACTCATTAATGATCTTAACTCCTCCATTATACATATTCAGCTACTGAATACCTATTGAAACCTAAAACTTTTCGTTCTGCAGTTGTTCAAAATTGTTACAATTGATCACACCTGCCAGTGTTTTTCTTTTAACCCTTAGAAAGCATTTCCAACGCATCCGGACACCTCAAGTTATTCTGCACAAATTTTTTTTTTTTCAATTTAGAGGCTTAATTCCAGTGTCTATTTGCATATTTTATACTTACACTTCTCAGATACACGTTTTGATCACTAGAAACTGTTAATTGGCATTCCTCTGTATTTTTTGGAGAATTTCCCAAATTCAGATGGCAGCCAATTCAGCCGCCTTTAAAATAGTTTAAACCTAACATTATATGTGTATATATGTAAAGTTTAAATTAAGTCTGAGCTGATATCGTTGAGCATAATGACTCGTTCCGGTGGTATTGTTTTGACAACAATGCTCAGAGATTCAAAATGACGCCAATATATTATGAATATTAGCAATTTGTAATGGTTAAGATCTAAAGGCAGTCATATTGACGGCATCTTGTTTGGTAAGTTTGTTAACACACTTGAAATGTCCGATACGAGTTTGTCCTACTGGGTATAGAGCAAAAATTATTCTCTATCACAAATAGTTGATAAGTTATGGTCAATTTGAATGATTTCAGGGCATATCGTGTTTTTTGGGGTGGCCTATTGGATTTGAATGTAATGTTGTGATCAAATCACTTCAATACCCGTCCAAAAGATTCCTGTGCTTTTAAAACCTGGATACAGAGCATAACATCATGCCATTTGATGATTTGAGAGTGGTAGCGGCCCTATTGGATTCCTAGAAAATGGCCTGCACGAAATTTTGCACACCCTCCCAGCACAGTCTGTACTCCATTCAAACCCTGTGCCCACAATTCCTCCTGAATATAGCAACCTTGTATATAAATAGTGATACCCCCTCCCCCCATGAAGAAAATGTCGTCAATAAATCGCTTCCAACACAGAGGACGAAGGTCGTAGAACTCCAACACACTTCCTCTAGGTTACCCATTAATAGTTTGCTATCGAAGGCGCTGAATTGGAACCCATTGATATACCCCTATTGTTGTGAAGAAAATGGGTATGCATTGACAACAAATTAATTCAACTAAGAACCAAGTCGAGGAGACGGATCAAATGGTGTGTTGGGGGAGATTTCTTTATCGGGGTATTTTCTAGGCCTTTTGACATGATTTAGAGATCTTCATGTGGCATGCTAGAAATAAAGTGCACTAACATCAGCTGCAACCAAAAGATCTCAGATGAAATGGCTTATGTTTTGAATAGATTTTTTAATTGTACAAATAAAGTCAGTGGTATACTTTAAGGATGACGTTGTTTTAATACTATGGCCGATATTCTAAAATACCTAGAAATTTGAACTCGTAGGTCATGTTCTCCCTGACAAGATAGGGGCGAAACGGGGTACGGACCTGGAATTATGGATTTTGGTAAAAATGACATATGATGAGTATGAGCATTTTCGTTATATTTTCTAGGGCGTTTCTGATTAGACAATGCTTGGATTTCCGAGATAAACTATCATGATAAACTGATATTGCAGGATTGCAGTTCTTTGGTGTCCATGTACTTTTCATTCTAAACGGGTTGGGACTATGTCCAATCTTCATTGATGCAATCATGTCTAAAAGTAAAAGTGGTCCTAGACGCATACGGCGATTAAATTCAGTAAGATCTTTTTTAAGTGCAATGAGTCTATTGAGGGGGATTGGACAAAATCCAGTCTTTAGATAAAAGTGACAATTCCATTCAGTAATTAACATCTGATCTGATAAATTAACTACTTCAGTATTGGCTTGGAGCTTGCAATCTGAGCCTCGGAGAAAACTTCTTGAAAAACTGACTGAATTGATTACAAAGACGACCATCAGCCGTCTTGTTCTTGTTTCTGATGCGTTCTTCTTCTTAGTTAGGCGGTATTGCCTAACTTACTTTGTTCTTACCGTTTCTTTCTTTCCTTTCTTTCTTTCTTCTTTCTTTCTTTCTTTCTTTCTTTCTTTCTTTCTTTCCTTTCTTCTTTCTGTTCTTTCTTTCTTTCTGACAATTTTCTTCTTTCTTCCACATACTTCGTCGGATTTAAAGCCACAATGGGTCAAATCATGGGTTTGCTGAACGTTTCAAAAGTTTATGCTATTGTTTTGGGTCAAAGGTCACGAGAGGTCACATGGGTCAAGACATTTACTGTGTTTAAAATTTTCAAACACGGTCAAATAGAAAGCATCTGTTTAGCCCATCTCATAGGACTTGATGAGAGGTCAATAAAGTCAATTATGAATTATCACTTGAACCAGGTTTAGGGGTCAAAGGTCAAAATACTCAAATTTACGTTACAACTTAAATCTCTACTCTCCTACAATTAAGCAACCGGATCGTGTTGTGAGTCATGCATATGAATTAAGATGGAGACCTTTTATAAAGTTTATGGGTCAAGAGGTCATATGGGGGTCATCTGAGGTCACAGGAGTCAAACATAGTACTGGGGTGTTAAAATGTTAATTAGGTCAAATAGAAAATTGTTTAGCGCATCTCATCTAGGACTGATGAGTGAGGCAATAAAAAATCAATCATGACTTCATCACTGACCCATGGTTTAGGGGTCAAAGGTCAAAATACTTCAAACATGTTACCAAATCGACATCACTACTCCTCCTAGAGATTAGGCAACCTGATCGTGTGAGTCATGCATATTGAATTAGCTGAGGCCCTTAACAGTTAGGTCAAGCGGTAATTGGGTCCATCTGGGGTCACAGAGGTCAAACAGTAGTTACTATGTGTAAAAATTTAACATAAAGTTCAAATAGAAAATCTGTTAGCCCATCTTAGACTGAGAGTGGTCACTCATAGTCAATTGGCCTTATCTCTTGACCCAGGGTTTAGGGGTCAAAGGTCAAAATTACTTCAAATTAGTTACACTCAAATCAATACTCCTTCCTACAGATAAGCAAACTGATTGTGTGAGTCATGCATACTCATTAGCTTATGTTACATTTCAAATCAGCCCACTCCTACTACAGATGTATATGGATGTGTGACTTACGCATTCATGAATTGATGACATTGGCAAAAGTAAGGGTGGTAATTTGTAAAGAGGTCAATCTGGGGTCATCTAGGGTCATTCTTGCCCCGCCTCTAACTTATACGTGCTCCTGCAAAGAGCACTAAGTCTTAGTTTTTTTCTTCTGGCAACCTTAATTCAACTGCGTCTAGCTCAGTATATGGTTGAGTATTGCGACCAGCTTACACAAATGGGACTGCTGAGTAAGCCCAACCAGTCCCTGAAGTGACCCCTGTCGAGGTCATCTAGGGGTCATAGGGGTCAAAAGTGGGATTTTTCTTTAAACTTATCTCCTCCACAGTTACATGCCCGGTAACGGACTCGTGAGAAGCATGCTTGGGAACCCTTCACAAAAGTGATGGGTCGAGAGGGTCAATCTGGGGTCAGTAAGGGGCATTCCGGTCATAATGTGAAAAAATCTGCAAAATCTTCCAAAATACTATCTGCTATATGCAACGTTGCTTGATCATGTGTCTCAAGCACATGAAGCAAGGCTTAAGAACCCTTCACAAATGTTGTGCTCATCAGGGGGTCAAAGGTCATTAAGGGGGAACTTCCGGTCCCAAAATCCAAAAAGATTCAAAAATTTTATCTCAACATGTAAACATAGTAGGAGTGACATAACCTTCAGATATGTATAAGTGTTATCTGATTGTATGCAAGGTATTTTATTTTTGGGTCTTAAAGGTCATTTAAGGTCATTTCGGTTTTTTTAGGCTAAGTAACTTCAAGATTTTTATCTACAGAACTAAGATAATAGAATGTTTTATTTAAACGAACAATGTATTTTTGCAGTGTCTTGAGGTTTTTTTTCATATTGGGGTCAAAGGTCATTTAGGGGTCAATATGGTTCACTTTTGCCGAAAACCGAAAAACGCTAAAATACGACAAATTGCTATATCTCAGCTATAGAAGACAGATAAAAGCCGTTAGCTTGCAGTGATTAACATAATGGTAGGAGGAGGTCGAGAAGGTTAAGTTTAGGTCAAAGGTCAAAATCTACAAACAAGTCCGATTGAGTTGAAATTGGGTCAGGAAAATCCTCGTGACATCATAAATACAGAACAAGTACAGTGACCCCATCCGTGAACAGAGGTCACGTTATAGAGCTTGAAAAGGTCAAATCCCTGAAATGCTTGATTGAGTTGAATTCAATAATAATGATCCATATAGTTTGTTAAAACCCATAACTACATTTAATGACATTTGTGACCTTATTGGCAAGTTACAACGGACAAGGTCAAGTCACCTCAATGGGTCTTAGGGGTCACCATCCTAATTAGGCGTATTGTTGACATGTCCCAGCATGGCTAGTTTATTACTTGACGTTGCAGTATTCTTCACTGGCCGTACCTGGGGGGGGGGGGGCTTGGGGCTAAAGCCCCTCCAAAGTTTTCTCAAAGAAAAAGAGGAAGAAAGAAAGAGGAGGAAGGGAGAAAGAAATAAAGGGGAAATTTTTTTTTAATTAAAGAAGAAGAAGAGAAAAAGAAGGATTTTATGATATATTTATGGTTTTTTTCATGCAAATGCGGATCAAAAAATGTCGGGGAATAAGTACGCAAGGAAAGGCGGTTAGGCTCTTGAAAACCCCTAAAACCTAAGGAGCTTCCGGGGCCTATGCCCCCTGACCCCGGCCGGGGCGTTGCCCCTGGACCCCACAGGGGCCCTAAGGCGGGCCCCTGGACCACACCGTTAGGTCGATTCGCTCTCATTGGTTTCGAACATTTTAGTCTAGCCCCCCTCAATAAATTTCTGGGCCACTCTATGTTCTTGTACCCGATCTATTACGGCGCATATAAGTCTACGAATTGTGTCTTACAGAGCTCATTTCGCAAAACCATATTCTGTTGATGTAAATTGTTCATAGTTTGTGGAGATTCCAATGGAGGTATTGATTTCCTCAATTCTACTTTATAGAGGTCTATCATGCTCTGATTGTAGCAATTCAACACTGTTAGTTATGCTACTTGGTACAGAAATGTTACGAAGTGTACATTGATGAATGCCATAAAGTTTTATCCACTCGTCTTAAATGGGAATGCGTCAAAAAGGCAAAGTCTTTCTGAAGTTGCGGCCATTTCGGGTTAAGTTTTGTTCCTTGTCTTGTCTTTATATTGTACATGGAAGTCATACTGGTTTTTCGTGAACCAAGGTTGTTGTAGTCTGACGGATGTGTATGACATACTCTTATTCTGGTGAGCTGCCGTCCATCCCAATAGCGAGACGAGTCTTGCGACAGGAGATATATACAAGGTAAATGATGCGAAGAAATCATTCTATAGAGTAAGCTAAGAGGTGTGCTTTTACGGTACCTAGTTGGGTCTGTCATCATAAGGACTATATTCACCCTGAGAAAGGCAGACAAAGAGGTTATATAGATAGAGAGGCAAACGGTACGTAATCTTTATAAATACACCGTCTCAATGTTTTACCTACCACAAAGAAAACCTAGAGTACAACAATAGAAAGCAATGGCGGCCTCCGCTACTTCCACATAATGTGGGTGCCGCTTTGCATATGATACACTAATCGGTAGTGATACCAATTAATGTATGTGTTAGATTTGGCCGGTGTAATTATAGTTTACCTGGATCATTGTGCTCAGATACTCTTTTTCTCATATGCAATGCGCGCTTAGGTGAAAAGATGGTATTCATTGAGGCGGTTTTATTTAAATCAAGACGACGATGTGTCAATTTTCATTCGTTGCGTGGTCATGGGTAGGACAAATTTAACCCACCCCCCATAGCACCCAACATCCAAACAACTGAATTTTGGCGGATTGTTTGTCTCGAATTGACATTATGTGTGTATACGAGCACCCAACTGATAATTATTCCGGCAATATTCCAAAATGTCAGCGCCCAGCACGGCGACTGGTTTTGAATTGCGTTTCACCCCCTTGAGGTCAGACAGGCGGAGCCATGGAAAGAAAGAGATAAGACGGAAACACAACGCCCCCACTGACTATTGAACGATCTATCTGCTTCCCCATAATTGCAATTGTAATTTATATTCTCTCAAGTGGCCTACCGAGGATAATCCTATTCGGAATTTCGGCTCTGAACACATTCTCAGTTAGTGGGTTTCTTCATTGCAAAGGATTCCGGGTCTCGGGGATCAGCGAATAATAAAATGTATGGCCGCATCATGGAAAAACCGATCAACACCGCCCGGGGGGTTATTGGATTTTGCCTCGGGAAAACATGCTCGTTCCGAAAAAAAGAGGGACTAGCTGCAAATGCGGGACTACCGCTAGGGGCATCAAATTCAAATTAATCAAGTTCTAGTCCCCGCTGGGGGTACAAATTCAGTTGTGATTGTGACTGGTTTAATGATAATGATACAAATAGGGTTATTTTGCTGATATGTTTAGGTTAATTTTTCCTAAGTCTGTATTTTTGGTTGCAGTAGTACAAGTGTCATTTTTCTTGTATGTTGGTTATTTTAAATGTGTATCTTTTTTCAAGTATTGAGAACAGGCCCCGCAAGGGGTATAGGCTCACTGCAAATTACCTTCAATCTTCAATCAAATTTTATTTGTTCATCATAGAATAGGACTACAGCAAAACAATTGATAAAAAATTATCTAAATAATGCATTACAGTGAAAAATTAATTGTTACAATATTAATCAAAAATATTTTGCATACAAGTAAAGACGTTTATAATATATTATAAGTGTAATAAGAGAGTATATAACTGGGATAACTTTCAAATTTAGTTCATCCTTTATTTTTCACACTGGGCAGTCTTGGACAGTAAAGCTAAACGCAGAACGATGTACATTAAAGGTCCATGACCCGATCGCTAATAGCCTCGTCCCCAGAAGCCCAGATTTTACCGGAAGTGGTCAACATTTTGGTATCAGAAGAAAGCTACTATTTTTCTCATTTATCCTGTGAAATCTAAGGGCCAAAGGATGTTTGATTTGGAAGTAATGAGCGAAAATGTACCCCAATTTGGTCGACCAATATTAATTTTACACAGTACTCTATGGGGCTTACGAAATCACGTTTTCTGCTCTCACATGAAAACGCATTGAAATATCGGCGCGAAACTTTACAGGTGGGTTTTTTGGGTGAAGGCCAATCTATCAAGATGAAAACTTCATATCCTTAAATCGGGCCATCCCCCTTTAACTTCTTATATAACGAAAACTATGAATGGCCAAGCAGTCCTAAAAACGTGTAAGATTCTACGCGTAACCTTACACGTTCAAGATGATGACTACAGTTTTATGATATAGGCGAGACACCTTGAATTTGGCCGAATATGTGGACGAGTCAAAATAGTTTTGCAAAAATGGCTCACATTCAGCCAATCATCTACAAGTAATGCATGCACGGTACGCATGAAATATACAGGTGATCTTTCTTACACGTGTAAGATGTGCTGTTAGTGATGGACGGTATACCAATTTGATCGCGGTATATGCGACGAGCTCCTGATTAATTAGCAGACTTGGCCATTGCATTGCCAATATTATTAATCTTAAAAAGAAAAGCTAAAATTTTATTTTTAACATGGTGAAAATTTATTTAGAAAAGGTCATCAACATTTAGAATTGGAATGTATTCCTTTGTATTACAAATTACAAAAAAGCCAAAAAGATTATGCATTTTCACCCTCCTTTAAGGTGGTATTGTGTAATTTTTCAACCGCGGGCGAAGAATAACTTTTAGCTTTTCTTTTCAAGAGTCATCTCGCCCAATTGTGTCTCGATGGATGACGCGTAAAAAATATCAGCCACAAGAAATCTCTCGTATCGCGCAACACTAAAGACGTGTATGATGAACTCTTACACGCGTAAGATACAGGTTACTCGTGTAAGGTTACATGAACAACCTTACACGTTTTTTGAACCACTTGGCCATATGCTTACACGCATAAGATGCATCTTAGACGTGTAAGGTTGCATCTTCAACGTGTAAGGTTACACGTAGAATCTTACGCGTTTTTAGGACTACTTGGGCATTCATAGTAAACAACAACAAATACACACCGGAGACCGCCGGAACATGTTTGTAATATGCAATATACTTTTACACTTTTACGTGTTCGGACATAGAGTTTTCAAAATATTCTACAGTAATGATTGCTCGTCTATCATCGATTGCGGCAGAGGGATTATGATCAAAGGGTGGTTTTTGAATCCCTTCCTTTTGTGCGGGTGAATGGATAACCAGATTAAAATCGGATTGTGTAAGTGCGTTTTGGTTCCTTCTCATCTCTTTCTTCCATGGTCGAACGTAGCAACTATAATACCATTGTTTTATTAACACAATTAACTTTGATTCCGTACTGTTATTGTATTATTTGTCTCATTGCTTCTATATTATCCAGATAATTCTTTATTTTCCCAGAGTTTTTATATACACTACTAGAACAAGGCACTTGTGTCATACTTTACTTAGCTCTGGTGTTCCCCCTGTATTCCATGTACTGGTATTACCGGAATACATATAATTTGGCACTATTCTTTTAATGATGTTGTATATATATTTATAATGCTTCGTTTTTTCTCTTTATATAGAGCCCCCCCCTGATGAAGCTAGGGTTTTTTGGTTGGCTCCTGCTACGTCTCAGACCCATCCCTATCTCTTTCATTTATATATGTGTTTCACACTACCATGGATGGATCAACAAAGCTGTAAAAGAGTCTACAGATCATCTCTCACACACACACACACACAACTCTTGACTGCAAAAATGGTGGAAGATGTGTATATGAACTCCTCAAAATGCGTTGTGATTGTAGCAGTTGTTTCGAGGGCACACTTTGCGAAAAGGGTAAGTTGTTTTATGTTCGGTGTGTATGTGTGTGTTTATTCTGTCATTGTTATCATCTATTCTAAGCCTTATAGGATATATGAAGGGTGGCTATACAAAAAATCAAATTCCCTTTTTTTTAGAAGTGGTCCATCAAATATCGTTTAAAGATCATTTTGAACGAGGTAAATATGTCTATTACTAATACAACACCACATAAATAAGTCTAAATGTTCCTGCAATATATTTCCTAGTTTTATAGTAACAGTCAATATATGATTAAAACACCCTGTATATTAAATTATTTCTCCCTACACTATAATTTTTTTTACTCAACCTGAGTAATTTTTTACTCCTTATGGTAGTTAAAATGTCACAGGTCTTTTGTTGAGTAAACTTGACTCAACAAAGGTTGAATAGCAGGTTCACTCTGCCTTGTAGTAAACATTTTACTCAGTAAAAGAGTCAATATTTGACTCAACGTTTGTTGGGTAAACATTTACTCCCCTTTACTCAACATTTAGCTGTGACATTTTTTACTCAACAGGGCGATAAAACTTTACTCAACCCACAAGGAGTAATATTTTATACTGTATTTTGAGTATATTTTGATTTGATTTCTGTAATATAACTACACTTTCAAACATCAAAAGAACACAGGCGGTATTTTTGGTATTTTAAAAAATAACACAAAATCTACAAGGACATATTTTATTACTTTTACCTTTTTTCTTCAAAGGCCACGGTGGTTCAAAATCAAGATATGTAGATGCACCCGGAGATGCACCAGTAAAACTATAGGCCATAGATTTGTCAGATTAATTGTAAATATCATGCTGGCATAAATGCAACCTATAACTTTACTGAGCAAAAGCGAATCCCATTTGAATACACATCTCTCACAGTGCAGTGATACATGCATCAACGTTGAGAGGTTGCCGAATTCGTAGCTTGATGTCAGGTTCCGTAGACATAGTCGGGTTTAACGCCGGAATCTCGCCAAGTTCACATTCATGACAAGTACATTGCATCACCGCAATAATTATAATTATTTTCTGATTATAACTTGTTGATGTAAAATATCAGAATGCCCAGCGTTTTCCGCGATACACCAGCTTGTCACCTGCCATTGTTATGTCCGCGGGAATTTTTGGGCGGCACAGTTCGTCAACGTTGCGTAAGATCAGAACCAACGCGGTGTAAGTTCTGATCCCGCCACTGCGTCAAACTACTTTGTCACGCAACGTTGAGTTAGATTTCAAAACTGCTTTACTACAACTAAATTGTGTTTCACAATTTTACTCGGGTGAGGAGTAAAAGGGAAATTTGTGTTTTACGCAATGCTGATTAAAATCTTGACTCAACCTTTTACTCAACACGCTTTACTCCCAGCACTGAGTAAAATAATTTTTCGAGTGTACCAAGCCAATGCATATTGACCTAATGTCCCTAATGCAACAGAAATTGCCTTAAAGTTTGAGTGTCATTTCAGTAAGTTTGGAACAAAGGTCTGTCACCTGGCAAGGTTTTAGGAAATTAAGTTATTAGTTTGTTCCAAATATATGAGGAGATTGAGCAGAGCAGACAACCCTGGACACACAAATGATATTTCACATAATATTATGAGGTCGCCTTTTATTGTTGATGAGACCTTGATGTGGTATGGATAATGAGTGTACTTATTCTTGTATCACTTGATACTAACATCATCGCCAAATCTTTAACACGTGTCAGCTGAAAAAAAGTTATTAAGTGTATATTTTGAAATGTTTAAAATAATTACACATTATAAAAGGATGAGATATTTAGCTTAACATTTCTTATGATTTATGCTTTCTTTTGGCTTGTGCTTTCTCTTTATGTTTCCGATTCTTGCTCTTCTTTCTCTTTCTTTTTCTGTCGTTTCTTTTTTCTTGCGCCTTCTCTTTCCTTTACTCCATCTTCAGATCCTTGGCCGCTTTCTTCTCTGACGTTTTGCTCAATATCAACTAAGCATGAACAGAAGGGCCCTGAGTGCCAGAAAATGGACCCACACATCATTGTCCTGTCTGGTACGGTGTGATCGCGGTGTGGTGAAAATTTAGTGAAATAATATCGTCACTTCTTATCGTGTCCAAACATAGTGGTTCTCAAATATGATCCAGCCAGAGGTGGATACAATGTCTGGCTGCGTCAGTGAATTCTGAAAGATCCTTGTCTGAGTATTGTTGCTCCAACATTGGGCAGACCACAATCACAGGTAGTGTCCTATTTGCTCCAGGTAGCCCCACCTCTACGTCTCTGATTCCGTAAGGTGGCGATTGGACAAAATTCACCTTCAAAGTAGCGGGGAACATTCTTTGTAGGGAAGCAAGGTTTGTACAGGGGGAAGTAGGTATAATTGTACTGAAATCTATACCAACATTATGGCATTATCCTAAAAATTTAAAAATGTGCAGTTTGTCCTATCTATATTAATAGTTTCATATTTATAGGACAATAAAGGTTCAAGGTCATCCTGGGGTAACATTTTCAGAATGCTCCGATTCTTTTCAAAATGGTCCCAAATTTTTCATATAGTCCCAAAGAAATATGATACTTGCACTCATTTTACCATTTTGGCACATAATTAGAGGTAAAAATGTAACAATGGTATACATATCCTATGGGGTCATTATATTTACCACCTTAATTACATTTTAAAATGTCAAATACAGAGCAAATTATGCATTATCTGATATAGTACAGCCTGTCTAAAAAAATGGTACAATCAAAAACCGATATTTTTCAATATTATATCTCATCATAAGTAAGTTGTTTTGTATATCTCATTCAAGAGAAAAGACCAGGCTTTCCAGGATTTTTTGTTTCATCTCAATTGCTTATTTCAATCGAGAGATAACTCCAGTTTACTGCGGATCACAAAAAATCGAGTTTGTGCCACTTTCTGGTTGAGTGAAAACGGTGAACGAATTAGTTAAACATAAATTATTCACACTTGAAAAGATATGAAATTCTTTAAAAAGGGATTAACTTCATAAAGAAACTCTAAAAGATTCTAAACAGTTACGTAATGGTGGAAGTTATGATAAGTAAGTTCTGGCTTTAAGATAAAGTGAATAACATTCGACATACTGTTGTTTGTCAGAAGAGAACCATGAGCGTACAGCCGGCGTACAGCAACCTGGAGAACAGAGTTTCTATGATCTTGAAGTATCATGAAACGCAAATTCCTACCACCACTTTGATACTTTGCTTCCAAATTTCAACAATTAGTAAACGCACAAAGATAATGTAATATTTTAAACCGTTTCTTTGGATTTGGAGTGTTTATTTTGGTTGCAATTACATTCCTTCTGGCATGATTTTAACAGATACCAATCTTGTAATAAATCAAAGCTCATTTCATTGACGTCCAATAAATATTTTGTAGTGTTTGTTATTATGAAAAGAAGATTTTTTTATATTGAATGATGAGTAGACTAGTAAACCTTGTGTCGATAAGACTAGAATCCTTGTTTACTAAATTTAATCTTGTTTTGTTGGCTTTTTGTCAAGTTGCAATCTTTGTGAGCTTCAAGACAGCATGGCAAGCTGGAGGTTCGAAACAACTCTGCCCATGCCATAAAAGTGCACAAAATCGATTTTGAGATATCGCACTAAATTGAGTATATCTATGGATGACACAAAAGCAAAGAGATGAAACAAACACCATTGGAAAAGCCTGGATATTGTTCTTTAATAATAGGTCAAAGTAAGAATGACTTATTTGGAAATTGCATATTTAACCAATTTTTTTCATGATTGTACCATTTGTTTTTTGAGGCAGGCGTGTATATGACCAGACAAACAATTTGAGACTAGTTTCGTCCAAAAATACGGAGCACCCAAAAGACTTTTCCCAGGATGACCTTGAACTGTTATAAGCCTATAATCCTGAAAAACTAATGATCGTAGAATGGCAAACTATACTTGTAATCATCATGACCAACTGAATAAGGTCGTGTACGTTTCACAAACAATTAGACCTGTTGTACTTTGACCCTGTAGGAACTTTCCCAAAATTTTTTACATGTACCCCATTGCTGATTTTTCTAGAATACACACATATACTGTGACAATTTTAAAAACTATTTGTATACATTTCAAAAATTGGTTCTGTGTGGCAATTTGTTAAGGGCAATAAAAAAACAAGCTTTTTGCACGTATCCTGATATTTGACAATCTAGTCTCAGTTTCAGGATATTTTCGATGCCGCTTGGAATGATCGTCAAGTCGGGCACCGTGACAGATTTAGGATATTTAACACATATTTATAGTCGAATGAGAGATGATTATTTTTTAGTGTAGTTGTCTAGGACATTACATGAATAGAAGACCCCATTTTTTCGAACCCGGTTTTTGGCATATTTGAATAATTACCATGTACTAGATCACACCTTAAGTGTATAAGCAGACGAATACGCCACCTTCTATATAAAAAGATGATTACTTAGCATCTTCTGCCGTTCAAGACAGAAAATCAAAGCATGCTTTTCTATAGCGGAAGATTACGATAGCAGGGAAGTTCAAACCATAGGTAATTTGTGTGTCTTTTTACTTGTTGTCCAATAAAACTTCGAAAAAACGTTCTCGTGGGTTGGGGGTTTTTACATGAAATGGAGAAAAATTCATATCCTCACAAAAAGTCTCCTACTGTCACTTTAAGTTATAGTAGTCTATGGGTGATTATTTCTGAGTGTTTGTCTGCAATCACCTCTTTCCCTTCATATTTTCATCTTTATTGCTAGTATGTGATCTTCAAAAGTATCTTTTGAAACGTTATCCAACAGTTCAAAAGGTCCATAAGTTCAATGTATCCATGGAGTACGTTCTAGACAAGACAGTCGTGTGACATTGCGTATAATCGTAAACAGTTATAGCATATGACAAGTCTATTACAATTTGCTCCACAAGTCCGTCGAACATATGGACCACGAAATGAAGGCACTTTGACTTCTCAACCAAACACTACATTCGTAGACGACAGTTTAGAATCCCACTAATTTAATTCAGTATGTTGTGGGTCATTAACACTAAGAACACCCACTAATTCATAATGTTGTCACCGCACATCTGATTTATAGTCCACTCAATCTACAGTATGACCTAGACAAAATTGCTACATAAGGTTTTCTTGCTATAACTTGTTGTACAAACCCTCCCAAACAACATATCAAAAAGGTAGAAAACAGGAAGCATGGCAAGACGTGCTAATTTGCATAAACCCTATATGCCATTTTGCCTATATTTTGGTTATTATACAATATATTAAACCAATTTAAGTAAATAAAGTTTTCATCTTGATAGAATAGTCTTCACCCCTAAACCCCATCTGTAGAGTTTTGCGCTGATATTTCAACCCGTTTTCATGTGAGAGCTAAAAACATGATTTTCTTAGCCCTACTAGTATGCGTAAAATTGATATCGGTTGACCAAAATTGGGGTACATTTTCGCTCATAACTTCCAAACCAAATATCCTTTAGCCCTACGATTTCACAGGGTAAATGAGAACAATGGCAGTTTTCTTCAAATACCAAAATGTTGACCACTTCCGGTAAAATCTTGGAGTATGGGGACGATACTATTAACGATCATGCCACATCCCTTTAACTCTTGAGTCTTTCTTGCTGTCCAACATAGGCCCCGTGGTACTTGAGGTCTAATCTTTTTGAGTTGGGTACCGTGTGTAGTGCAGATAGGTTGATGATTCTCTTCCTCATTGACGGTCATGTATTCCATTCCGTCTCTTTGGCATTTAGATGTAGGCTGACTTTATCTGCAGCATTCTCAAATGATGCTTTGTAGTAGATCTTGCGCAGCACATATCACATCCCTTGCCTGTTAGAGCTGCGTAGTCAAGGTCAGTGAGATGTTGACTTTGGTGATGTCTAGAATGCTTGACCACCTTTTTATGCTGCTGTCCTACCTATTACCCAGGTTATTACCAAATGACCCCCTTTTTAAAAGTTCACATACTCAATGGCTCCCACGTTCTTTTCAGCTATCCACTTTTATCACAAGTTTGCATAAAAATATCCACTTTTTTTAGAGAATTTGAACTTCCAAACAATTTTTAACAATTTTATAATTTCATGGCAGGAATTTTATAATTTCTTTTCAATATGAACATTGGAAAAGATGCACGTCCTATTTTAACTTCGGGTTTTAACATCATTGGTCCTCTTCTTTAAGTTTCATACTGGATGACCCCGTTTTTATTCTGCTTGTGTACCGAATGACCCCGTATATTTTGGGGTACATTTTATGTGAAAGGACCCGGGAGAGGATCCTATTTTCCACCTTTCCGAGGCACATATACCCATCACTTCACATAGGGAGTACCACCCCCCGGCACTAGTTGACCCAATGTGTTTGAATAAATACTCTCTGATAATAATTTGTTAAATAAAGATTTCCCCATCTCGATTGCAGTCTGACAAATCAGCTAGAATGCAAAATTAATTTTGACGGGAAAATTGCCGCCATCTTGAATAATGGCCATCACTTTTCACTTTAATATATCAATTGCAAGTACTACACACCTTGCAGGCATAGCCATGCAAAACATGTTCAAATACTAACAGAAAAATGGAACATCTCCCTAAACATGCATTTATGAGGTAATATACCTTTGTCAAAATATGGGCGTATACGTCCACGTAAGATAAATGCAAATTAGCATGTCTTGCCAGGCTTCCCTTTTTCTACCTTTTGATATGTTGTTTGGGAGGTCTTTTACTGCTCGTTACAGCAAGAAAACCATCTGTAGCAATTTTGTCCAGGTGTACCTAGTATTTTTCATAGATTGAGTGGACTATTAAAGGGGTTCGCAATATAGTGGGTCATTAACATCTCACTATGATTTACAATCCACCATCCACCAAGGACACATAGTTCAGTGGGTTGTATTTGTACATACATTGACATGAACTGACCTTGTGTGATTGGGTATCCTATATCATACCCAAAAAACAGGGGTGTATTTTCTAAATACAATGGTGAATGTAAGCTTCTGAACTGTGCCAAGGGAATTGAGATTTTACTAGCTTATAGTGTCTAGGCTTTACTCCAATACAAAGTAAGTCAACTCAAGATGTTGAAATACCACTTACCAGGGATCATTTCCGAGGGTTGACAAACAGAAGGACGTAACTCAGCACTGAAAGAATTATTAAAGAATTTCTTTAATTTTGCTGTAATACTGCTTTTGAGTAATGTGATGTTTAATGTTTTCTACTAAGCAAATCTATTCATTACTCAAAATCTCATAAAGTTCATATATGGTACTGTAAGCAAACATTATATAAACTTTAGTAAACAAAGAACAATTTTAATTATGAACAGCAGAATTAAAGAAATTCTTTAATATTTCTTTCAGTGCTGAGTTACGTCCTTCTGATTGTCAACCCTCGCATTTCGTTCATAGACGTTATGCATACATACTGGATTGATCCATGTTTAACCGATTTCAATCACTTTACAGTTTCTTGTCAAATAAACGTGTGATGAATGTTATTTAACAAATAAACAAGTTTATACACATTTTCTTCCATTATTCCAGATTGGTGTCAGGAGAGGATAGATATGTGTAGAGGTCGGTATGAGGACAGTATTTGCAAATGTGATCCACCTTATGTGGGCGATTTCTGCGAAAAAGGTAAGTGTCATATTTTCCTTGTGGATGGGAACAGGTCAACAACACTGCATGCACAACAATTACTAAACTGATTTAAATAGATTTTAAGGAACTGGTTGCAATCAATGCCTTGTGTTACAACTTATGTTTTTATCAGATCAGGCTAACAATTAGGATTTTCCCCGACATGAATAGACGATGCAGTTATTTACTATCCAAAAGAGTATCTCCGATGCAAATGTCGCTCGTTATTGACAGAATGTGGACGAACATGTACGGTTTTCGGTCTTAATATGCAAATGTTGTGTGTTCACTGTGAACAATCCGATAAACGCAGAATGTAACACAGCACACACAACCAAACACACACAGACTATTAAACGTTCTAATTTTAACAGAAATCTTTTTTGCACTTCTAATCATCATGATATGTGTTAAATAAACTTAAATAACGTTATTAAAAATGCAATATTTTCTTTATTTAATAAATAGTTGTGATTTTTTTTGTTGCCTAGAATAGAAGTTCGATTCCTACTTTTGTATAATTAATTTTTTCTTCGTCTCATTTGGAAAAAAGAAGAAGTTCATCTATTTAATTTTACAATCCAATATCTGCTAAAGTTATGTAGGGGTGGAAAGTATAGGACTTGAATTATTAAGACCCTGAGTTCGAATCTGAGTAAGCGTTACTTGTATAAAAAAATTACTCTAATAACTGGTTACATTACATGATCAGGGCCGTACGCGGATTAATTTTTTTTTGGGGGGGGGGTGTTGGGGACTTCGAAAAAGTGGACTTTTTTTTCGAAAAAAGGGACTCTTTTGGGAAAGTGGACCTTAACCCCCTTGAAATGGTCCTTTTTGGCTTTTTGAACATTTTTTTACCACCGAAAGTGGACTTTATTGTCAAAATTTCTCTCAAAATTTTGAGCTTTTTATCAAAAAACCAAAAAGGGACCTTTTGGCCCTTTTGTGGAATTTGGAGGAAGTGCAACACCGACACACCCCCCCCCCCCCCACCCCCCCGCGTACGGGCCTGTAAATGATACATGACATTTGAATTATGATATTGCCATATGAGACAAATTGATGTTATTTCAAATCTTATTTTTCATGTTTTCCCTCCTTCTATTGTCATTTTCTCGAATCGTTTGCCTATGTTTTGACATCCACGTGGTTGGTTAACGTTGAACACACGTTTGTATGATGTTAAAGCTACAATCGTTAAAATATGTGAGAAGATTGCAACAATGTTTTCATTATAACATGGTTTAAATAAATCAAAACTAACAATAAAGTGAAGCTGTGAGTGTGGTTTCACGCCCTTTTTTACGTTTCTGCCGTTGTGAGTCCCATGCAGCTGCCGGTTCATCAAAACGACAATCTCTGTCATGTAGGACTTTGCCTGTTGGCCGGGATTAAAAATCCACCTTTGCAACTAATCTATTAATTAATACAGGTGGTCCAATTTTGATGACCAAATAAAAACTTGTGTTTTGTTATGCGTGTATCGATATAAGATGTATTATTTCCCAAATGTCTGTGATAGGAATGATATTTTGCATTGTCAAAGATAGGTTATGTTCAAATAAACCACTTTAATGAAATAAATGTGGGTTTTCATCCTGATACTTCAATTAAACATTGATCTATCTTAAATGTGAAATAATGTATTTTAGGTCACAATTTATTTTACGAGCTGTAATGTATGACTATCATAAACTTTACTACCTGTGGCCATTAAAATAATTCCTCTTAACTCTCACGGTGTATGAATGGACAGACCTAAACTTTAATGAAGTCTCACTTCTTTTGAAATCTAATTATAGTATGTGGACAAGCATTAATGTAAATGCCAAAAAACACGATTTGTTTGTTTGAATTGAAAATTGAGGGACGTCATCCGGAAATCTGAGAGTTCGCCGGAACATGGAAATGGCAAACATTCTTACCGTGACGTCCAGTTTCCTGTGTGTCCGGGGTTAGAAAATGATTTTCATGTAGTTACATCAGCCCGGACCATTTTGGGGCACCAGGGTAGATGAAAGAGTAGAAAAATGTCATTGCTAAACATGTTGGGTACATGTGAGGCATCATCGCCTGGGGTGGAGGTAGAATTCTTTTTATTGGGCACAAAAAAAGGTCCAAAATGACCCAAAAATTGTGAAGGGATGTATTATTTTATTCCACTTCATATTATAAGTAATAGTCTAATTTTCCCCTGTATAACTGTAGATTCAAAGATTTAATGGTTAATCAAATAGTTCCTTTTTATAGACAACAATATAACCATGGTACAACACCGAAAAGGTAGCAAAACTATTTGGGAGAAAGAAAACTGGTAAACTCCTCAGTCTCACATATGAAATAATGCCACCGACAAATACTTGAACCTGTCAAACAATTATATATGGCTGGTTTGAGACGAGATGAGACAGCTTATTCCCCGTATGATAGTACCAAGGGGTGAACCCATTCAAAAACAGTTGTTCCGTGCTGGCGCTGACATTTTGATATTGCACGGAATAATTATTAGTTTTGGGTGCTTGTATACACACATAATGTTAAATCGATACAAACAATCCGCCAAAATCTCAGTTGTTGGAGGTTGGGTGCGATTGGGTGGTTAAATTTTGTCCTACCCATGGCCACAACGAATATGAAATGACACGTCAGTAGTCTTGATTTAAATAACCGCCTCAATGAAATACATTATTTTCACCCTAAGCGCGCATTAGCATTATGAGAAAAAAAGGGTATCTGAGCACAATGGATCCAGGTACACTATTTTTACACCTGGCCCACATCAACACATACATAAATTGTATCACTACGATTGTGTATTGCACGCGGCACCAAAGAACTGTGGAAGAAGCGGAGGCAGCCAGAGCAATTGCCTTCTATGTTGGTACTCTATGTTTTCTTGTGGTCGGCAAAACACGAGACGATTGAATTTCTAAAGATTACGTAACGTTTTGCCTCTAATCTATATAGAACCTTTGGATAGTACGATCCACTTCAGATGCTGTAAAAGCTTTTGAGGAATGTGGATATAAACAAATTGTTCCAGAGGACAATGTGCAGTGACACATGACTGTTTGATAGATGTATTAACAGAGCGGATTATCTGACGTAGAAAGAGAGCCACAATATGAACCGAAAGCAACGGAACGTTGATTGTAAACTTATTGATGAGTTTTGGGGCATATGAATTACAAAAGAGACGTTCAAATGAAAAAAATGTGGTGGAACAATATCATCATTAGCGAGATCCATGGAATACTTCTTTGTCAAACGTTTTTTTCCTGCATTGTTTGTTCTCACTTCAGTCAAAGTACAGCTGGTCTGTCTGTACAATAGCATATCAGGTAGGTAATTGGTATGGCTGTTTCTACTTTGACAGAAGATCCACCACATGCAAAGGACCGATATAAGTAGTCCTTGCCTGAAAAGCACAGGCCCACCGAACTATCTCTTCTGTGCCATAATTGTGGAGATATGAGGTATTTGACCATATATCCGATGTTCGGTAGTAGAATGGTTCTTCAGGGAGGGTTGGTACATTTTGTGACCCCACTTTGTGTCCCCAGGTTGAATTCTGCAGCCTTGGAGGAATAAAAAGTGCAGGGTCCTACAGTTCCTTCTTCATTGTCAATGTTATCGCAACAATACAGTAAGATATCTGCAAGCAGCTCTGTAGAAAAGACAACTTAATTGCTCTGAGCCATCCGACTTCCATTATAATAGACTTAACCATAAGAGGTAAAACGTTCGTAAGTTCAATGGACAAAATAAGCCAAAATTTTAGAATACTTTTTCATTCTTAAAAACAAATTGTGATGCAACAGGATAAAGGGTTTATACTCAGTTTAAGGAACAATTGTGGAGTATGGGTTTTAAATTTTGACCAATTTGGGTAGGACCCATTTTGATACTTTTGCCAAAAGTTTTTTCATTGCAAATGTCAGAGGAAGGAACACTAAATTCTTTTCTTTTTTTGCGATGATTCGAGGTTAATGGCTGCTTTCTAGAATCGAGTGCAGTGCCAAAAAATCCAATGCACGCGCGCTCAGTTTTGACTACGAATAGTGCACAAGCCCAGCGGGGGGTCGGTCGTGCCATTATGAGTACGGTCCAAACTGAGCTCAAATCATGCTTTTTGCCAATTGCACGAGAAACTAAACCGTATACAGGACATTAAACATAATCATAAAAGTTATTCCGCAATATTGTACAAAGAATATGTCATGAAATCTAATACAGTGAATGTTTCTAATGAAAAAGCACACACCCACCGCCCATAAAACGTAAACGTTCTAAGCACCACAACGCCTACGCTCATTAACATATGCACCGCGTAATAACAGATATCATGCCATGTTTTTACACCATCACATTTCTCTTTATATAAAATAAACGGTGTGAGTTAGAACTTTGAATGAAAGGTCGCGGTATCTCTGCTATATATATATACAACCACCACCAAACAAAACACCAATCTTAACAGCTTTAAACCATTTTAAATGAATTTGGAATGTTCTACACTTTTGAAATATTCAACAGTTTGAATATTCAAACCATACATTTAAATTACACCTCAGTTGGGTTTTGGTAGTTAGGAGACTAACTATATGTGCATTATGACCAATTTTAACAGTTTAACAGAGCACGGCTGCACACATGTAAATCGTGCATTGGTAAATTGTTTATTTTGACCAAATTGGGTGTTGTAATTTGATCTATATCCCAAGTTTTCAATTTTGGATGTCACTACTAACAAAAGGAATTAGATTTATTCAAAATGGCAATTGGTTATTATCAATTGGTTGTGAAATACCTAGCTTAATATGAAAATATGCATACCAAACCATTTCCGGGCAGCGAAATTCCGGCCGAGAGGAGTAAACATCACGCCTCGACAGTGCTCCGTATTTTCTGACTTTCTGTCGTTTCACCGACCAACGATGCAATGAAATATTTTTAGAATAGCTTTGGGCTGGCATGGAGGTTCAGGTATGTCAATTTTTGGTCTAAATGGCGGCGCCAAGGAAGGTGGGAAAATTACAAAATGATATATAGGGACATGTTGCTCGCACTACCAATGTAGATTAAACCAATGTACATGAATCGACTATGGATCAAACAACTGGTAGCACCCCCCCGGGTAGCACGAACTCAAAATCCGGCACGGCTTGGTTAGCTGACACAAGGAAGAAGTAACTCAAGCTGACTCAACACGACTGAATTGATTTGTTGTGAATATAATCGCTAAATTGGCAGAGGTAACGCAATGTAAAGAAACCAGCAATAGAGCTATAAACGAAACAGAAGTAATCAAGGAGGACTTAAAAAAGCTGAAGTGACTTCTACGACTACAAATTGGAAGGAAATCGAAAACAACTGGGATGCAAATACCGCATAGTGACCAGAATGAGGTTGATAAGGTTCAAGAGAAAGGGATGACCTGGAAGGAAGATCAGACGGCATAATTTGCG
>JAMKCH010011078.1:0-26900 GCA_023653785.1 Ophioderma brevispina
TCTGGAGACCCTAGATCAGGTGTGTAAAGGTAATGCTGCTAGGCTAGCCAAAAGCCTAGGACTAGGCTAGGCATGCAAGGACTTGGTCTAGGAGACAAAGAAGTTGGGCAGCATGAGACAGCAGCAAGCAACCAAATAGAACCCAAAACCCAGCCTGACTGATCATCCCCAGAAGTTGAGATGGAGGAAAAATGACATTTAACTGCACTGAAGTATTTGTATTTGGGATACAAGACCCAAAAGGTAGCACAAGTGCAGCTAGAAGAAAGATAAAAGCATTTGCAGCTATGGTGCAGCTATGGTGACCACAGGCTGGTAAAAATAGTGCAGGCAATCAGTAGGCCAACTGAGGGGGCGCCAAACACGGGTGCCAAACATGGGGATGCCAGACAGCGTAGGGAACATCCAGGATAGAGTTCAGTAGGATGTCCAGAAGATTGGCACTAGGATATCCATTGCTTTGTCCAATAAAACCAGATAGAAACACCTAACTTTCCCCTCATTATGATTGATTGTCTGGCCTATTATTTCATTGTAATAGTAATACCTGATATTGCTGTGTACGTGTAGATAGCTGTTTGTACAGGTAAAACATTTCATTCAGTTCGCAAAGGGTGCACTAAGATGCAGAAAGGATTGTCCTTTTTAAGGGACTCGTCTTGTTTCAGATATAATCGATAATTTACAGACAGCTAAAAAGGGGAAGGTTTGCAGTATTCATCTTTTAAGTTTTAAACGAGTTAAAGTGACGGTTGGCGGACTTCACCATGTCAGTGAACTTTATACATGTAGACCTAAATGGGAATTCGAAACCATGAACTTCGACTTTACCACGATACTGCTCTATATCTTCAGGGAATAGGTGAAAATATTTAATAAATGTGAAAATATTTAATCTATATATGACAACATTTTTTCTTGAAAATTAAATAATGCGATATCAAATGAAATATATCATTACCAAAAAAAGAACACCTGGAATATATAGGTTTCCCAGTTTATTTCGGACATTGTGTTATGTGATTTAATGATAACAAAAAAACAAATGGAATTTCGTCCCGAAAAACGAATCGCCAGCCAGAAATCAAAAACCAATTAATTATTTAGTAGTAAACTGATGTTCACGTTTGTTGTCATTGTATTTCAAGTTTGTGTGACTGATACTCGTTCAAAATCCGTGGACCACATTCGTCCCGCGTCGTGGGCATGATACTGATTAGAAAACGCGACATTAGTCTTACACAAGCCTGTCTCAAAAAAAAAAATGTACAATCAAAAAACACCGAATATTTCAATATTTTATCTCAACATAAGTAAGTCGCTTTGTACATCACAGTAAAGTGAAAAGACCAGGCTTTTTGCTTGTTTCAATCGAAAGATAACTCCAGTTTACTGCGGAACACAAAAATCAATCGAGATTGTGCCACTTTCTGGTTGAGTGAAAACGGTGAAAGAATTAGTTAAACATAAGTTATTCAAAGTTGAACAGATATGCAATTCTTTAAAAAGGGATTAACTTCATAAAGAAACTCTAAAAAATACGAAAACAGTTACGTAATGGTGGAAGTTATGATCAGTAAGTTCTGGCTTTAAGATAAAGTGAATAACATTCGACATACTGTTGTTTGTTAGAAGATAACCATGAGCGTACAGCAACCTGGAGGAGAGAGTTTTATGGTCTTGAAGTATCATGAAATGCAAATTCCTACCAACACTTCGATACTTTGCTTCCAAATTCAAATTTTGTATTGACTTCAACAATCAGTAAATGCACAAAGATAGTGCAATATTGTTCAACCATTTGAAGTGTTTATTTGCAATTACATTCCTTCTGGCATGATTTTAACAGATATCAATTTTGTAATAAATTCAAAGCTCCCTTTCATTGACGTGCAATAAATATTTGTATTGTTTATTATTTATGAAAAGAAGATATTTATCATTGAACTGATTGTGTTGACTATTAAAACTTGTGTCGATAAAACTAGACTTCATTTGTTTACTTTAATCTGTGTTTTTGTTTCTTTTGACAAGTTACAATCTTTTGTGAGGTTCAAGACAGCATGGCATAACTGGGCGAAACAACTCTGCCCATGCATAAAAGTGGCACAAAATTGATTTTGGTATATCGCACTAAATCGATTATATCTCTGGATTGACAAAAGCAAATATGATGAAACAAACACCATTGGAAATATCCTGTTCTTTGTTCTTTAATATTATGCCAAGTAAGAATGACTTATTTTGAAATTTCATTTTTAACCATTTTTTTTCTGATTGTACCACTTTTTTGAGACAGGCTGTATAATTGATTTTAAGATTTTTTTCTTTCATATTCGTCGGGTGTTCATTTAATGGAATAAAGTGTTTATTTTGTGATTGGTACCAACCTGCACTGTAAAAAGTACCTTCCGCGTCTAAGGAAGGGGCGAGGGGAGGGGTTCACTCCTAAATGCTTATATGGATTAACAATGTTGGACGGCATTCAATGGGGGGGGGGGGTCCGGCAATTGTTCCCTTTTATAGTAAGAACGGCAATGAGACCAATTTCTGACTTCTACCAATCACTTACACAATGCCATTATCAAATTTCAGTATTAGCAATCGAATGTACGTAATATCTTCTGACAAAATCAGTAACAACATAATTCATTTCATTCAAATATTCAACCTACATCTTTTTACCATTGATTTTGCCAACAAGTCAACATATTTTCCGATGAAAGTCAATTTTGACGACAGAATGCTGTTTTCCCTCTCTCGGAACGGCCTTGTATTTATGTAGGGAATTGTTGTATCCCGCCATTGATTAGCAGGTAAAGCCAAAATAGTCAAAAGTGGTAACAATCAAGTTAAAGAAGAGATAAACATTATTGTTTTATATCAAATTGACAATGTTTGTTCCTTATTTAACACACAAATTTGTGAAATTCACATAATTATTTGCAGGCGAAGAGACTAGAACAAGACACAGGCCGAAATGAGCATGTTTTGAAGATACCCCGGGGGCCACTTGTATTAAAAGGTGGATATGATGCGTGAACATGGACTTTCAAAATGCACCCTAAACACGTATTTTCACCGACTTAAAAACAAGCTAAAACATACCCTAAACAAGTATTTTTATCTGTTTATGACACCCTCAACAAGTACGCAGTGCATTGAATCGTAAATGTACCTTTATTATCTTGCTTTGCTTTACTTCCCAAGTGCCGATTACAACATTTGGATGATTTTGATCCCTGCTTAATGAGATATAACATGAAAATTTCAGGGTTAAGAAAAAAAACATACCCTTTTTTACATATTTTGCCACTCCTCCCACACAGCGAGTCTGTTTTACATTCCCAGCATATGCCGGTACCCATTTATACTCCTGGGTGAACCATCCCTTAACACTTAAGTGCCCAAGCTTAACAAACTTCCGTTAGTGCCTAACGGGAGGGGGGGTTCCTAGGGACACGACCCTGATAACCACTTTCCCATGTGAGTTTGATCATGGCACTAACACAAGTAAATGGGGGTCACGTAAGAACCAAATACCCACAATAAAAATGAAAATCCGAACTTTGACCTATGACCTATGGCCAATTAAAATTGTCACTCTCCGAAAAAAAGTGGTTCGCACATTTCCATCCTCAGCAACTCCAATATAAGGTTTTGAACCAAAATAATTCATTATATCTACTCTAGAATAACCAATTAAAATAATTATTGCAAAATATTGCCAAATTTATACCATCTTGTATTTTTCTCAGAAACTTTAAATACACCTTGGTCTTTCCCATAGAAAAGCAAGGTGTTTACATCCGTGACAGAATTTACAGTGCATCTAGCATGTTTTGCGACACAATTCAAAAGCATTCAGACCGGGATTCAGGCATTGTAATTGAGGCTTGTTGATCTGGCAAGTGAAAGATGGATTAGCCGAGATTAGCACATATACAATAGCAATGGTCTGTGAGCTGATGACAACATGCTTTTCAAGTTTGGAAAATGTTAGCAGTAATGTCAGCAACCTTGTTCCAGAAATTGGCACTCTTGGAACTCTTCCTGTTTTTACTGTTTTACAGAATGTAGACATCCAAATTATTTTCAAACTCGTGGAAGTGATTTCAGTAAGGGTCCTTTTCATTATGTCTTTTTTTTTCATGCCATTATGTCCCTTCAAATCTGATGTGAAAACCTTATTTGTAATATAGATAATAATCCCTTTATCGTAGGACTCCCGTCTTTTCTAGCGTGTCCACAAGTCATTGGTAATGGCTTTGTGGTGTGTCAGGATTTATTCATATGAGTATTCTGATTCCGGGGCCCGCCGTGTAATCCCTGATACGGACGCTCCTAGACATGGCCCAGGAACTCAGTGAAAAAAGAAGTGAAAATTTGATTTCATGTTTTGGATACACTTGACATCGTGTAACGGGCCTGGGATGGCGGTTTCATATCTCCCCCCCTTTTGAATTATTTTGTCACTGGCAATGATTAAATTACAATTTATTAAGTCGAACAATTTTCCCCGCACACATAGCGCATCATAAAGTATACGCAAATATAACCATAATATGGTATATACAATACATGTTTAACATAGGGTTTTCTTGCTCATTATGCTCATATATGTGTCGGTGACCTAATTGGAAATATGTAGGTGAGACTATTATTAAGAAGGACATGATTTCGCACATCCAATTGTGTTTTGAACCATCTTCTTAGTTTATTTTTCAAATATTTTTAAGTTCCTGAAACGCTGGGAGTAGCAAGGGGAAACATTTTCCGTCATTCTGAAACACTGTTTGCTCAAATATCTCAACCACATAAAATTCACCGTTTTCACATTTGTCAGGTGACGTATCATTGGGAACAATGGACGGGAAAACCCCTGCGTTGAAGGCCTTTGCAGTAGTACGGTATTAAATACTGCCCATGAATCTGTGAATAATTGAAGCTAAGGCCTGATACATTACCAATGATCATTTATTTACATGCAGCTAAGTGTAGACGATGGCTTAATTTAGGTTGGATGTGCGCATGAGATTTGAAATCTGATCCCGAAAATATTAAAATATGAAAAGGACACCCTGAAAGAAAACTGATAGTCATTATTCAATTTTTGTTAAAATGAAGGCTACTTAATATTTGGGTTAAAATTAGTAAATTTCCTACAAAACAGTTAACGTAGGGTAGTGTGGGAGTAAAGGTGGTAAAGTGTCAAAATATTGCACTTAAGAAAGATGGTTATAAATTTGGGAAAACAGCTATTTTTATAAACCAGTTTACGATATGTTTTTTCTTACCTAAAGCTAAACTAACCAGATAGCCTGCAATGCTACCCTTCAGAATCAGACCAATATTGTGGCCTCCTTAATGTGGGGGTATGGTACGTGGCTCAAGTTGTTGGTCTACCCCTGTCTCTCAGCACATAATCAACATGGCAATTAAGCAATTTTATTTTCATCACAGCTGTACGTCGTGCTCATGAATGTATGTCACAAAAGATCTATGAAATTGTTTATATTGTTAGAGTTATGCCAACTTATTCTGCAGGCTTTAATGTAGTTGACATCATTTGACCTTTAGGTGAAACTATAGGTGACATTGGAACTTGACCTGTTTGCAGGTGGTGCCATATCCAATTGTTTTCCAAAGTTAATTCTTACCTCTCTGCCAAATTGATGCTTTTCTTATCAACAAATGCACCAATTTTTTAGCAATTCGTCTGGCTTAACTAACATTACAATGCCTGTGGTAAAATATGACCAACTGGACAAAAAATGAGTAGGAACCGGCAACTCGGGCACTGTCAAGTTTGGTGTCATGTTTAGATAAGGCATTTTTTTCCCATATTCAAGTTAAAGGATTTTGTCTCCAAATATCATACTTTAAGAAATAGGATCGTGTACAAAAACATCTAAGTTTTCAAAAATAGAATCAATGTAACTTATCTTAGGAACAGGGCTATCCTCCGTTCTTTTTGACTGAAATACTCATAATTTCGGCTGTAATCGAGTCAATCTCTTGTTTTTCGTTCGTCTCACATGTAAACAAAACCACTGCGCAGCGGGGATATACCTTTCTGCGCACAGGTCATATTTTGTTCAACTGAGCGTGCCCGCTTCCGTCGGCGATGATAATGGAACATGAAAGAGTACTCCCTGCCGAGAAGGGGCCCTTTGTTGGTCTATGCTTTTTACATGATTGCCAAGGATATAATTGGGATAATAGGCGTTCGTAATGCAATTAGGGAAGAGCTTCTCCTTCTCTCCTACCCCCATGCACAATATCACGCTTTAACACAGACAACTATTACCTGCTTGCCCTGAATTTCACCCTATAGTATGCCAAGAAGTCATTCTCGCCAAGCAGCAGACTACCAATGAAGAATAACCTTCTGTCAATGACAACACACTAAGGTCCCTGCAAGGTTTTTTAATTGAAGCTTATAACTTAGGGACGAGCACGTTCAAGATGACGACATCTCCAGCCCATCCCATGTGAGGCACTACACAGATCATTACAACCACCCAAGAGACTTTGGCCTTTGACATGCCAAATACCCAGCAGAAAGGCACTGTTTGGAATGGGGATTATGGTATAACACCAGCTGGAATCTGTTACAGGCAGCAGAATATTTTAACATGTTTAAAAAATCAAGGTTTTTGATAACCTGAACTCCACCGCAGATACGGGCATGGAAGGAATGGGGCTCTTCCACGTGTATGTTGGTGTCAAGACGGGGCTCCTGCACATAGACCACATCTTTCACATCACATCAACACATCACTTTGCAAACTCTTATATCCCCAGAATTAACAGACCACAACATAAGACACGCATAACAACAGCACGCTCATTGATACAATTGATCACCAAACTCCACTGACCCAGACTCCACACCAGGGATATTTGTCACAGACACTACAAATCACTTCCCAATCTCATTACATCTCGTAACAAGCATGCCACAAAACCACAATCACTAAACGTGACGACAAGAGATCACAACATTCGCACATTTAAAACCGTAGATCAACACTGAATCATGGAACATGCTCTCACAGAAAATGGACCCAACATAGCGTATAGCAACTTCAATCACAACTTATAACCAAACTACCACGAAGCATTTCCATTCCCCATTCAAAGAAACCATAAAAAATCGTAACCATAATCAGCCCTGGATGACCAACAGCAATTTCCAAGTCAATCAACACAAGCACGGCAGAGCCTCTACAACATACTGAAGAAAACCCCTGCAACCAAACAAACAATACAACCCTACAAAAATAAATTAACTAATTAACCTCCATTATTCGTATTGCCAAGAAAAAACCAACACAGAACAAATTCAGAAACTTAAAAATGTCTTACCAAAACCTGGACATTCCTCAACAACATTTCTAAGGCCGGAAGGTATCCACTAAACAAATTCCCGACACTTTCACCACTTCATACTAATAAGCAGATAACTGAGCCGCTTGACATAGCTAACGCATTCAAAGATCACTTCACTAACCTGGCAAAACTCTTGGGCTAAGAAAATTCCATCCACCTTCCCATAACCCTTTTTAAAACCCTTTTAATAAACCACCTTCCCAAAAATACATTTACCCTCAATTTTTCCTGATCCAGTCATGTAGATGAATGCACAAACTTCGTCATCTACTGAAAACCTTTGTAAAAGTGGCAGTACAGAACAAGAGAGATCCTGGGATTGCTCACAAATCATAGTAACACATATGCCTCTGATGCACACGATTTAACCAATCACTTCTTACCGGAACTTTCCCAGATCAAGCTCGATCAGCCAAGTCATTCCTATTTATAAAAACAAAGATGCAAATATAACATTGCAAATTACAGGCCCTTTCTGTTCTTCCATCTTTTCAAAACTACTTGCCAACAATCATGTACACACGTCTGCACATTCTTCATAAGCACACAATTTTTGTCGATGACCAAATACGGTTTTAAGCCCAAACGGTCAACTTACATGGCACTCCTTGAACTAACTACCACCTCAACCTTGCACTAAAAAAATAACTCCACACCATGGGGTATTCCTGGATCGCTCCAAGGCTTTCGACACCATTGACCCAAACTTCTTCTTCACAAGCGTGATCATTACGGTGTCCTGGAGTAACCTTGGAGTGGTTCAGGAGCTCACCTAACTAAACTAACCCGCCTCACATCAGTCTACATAACACTCCACCGAATCATCCATCAAACCTATCCACAGTTGCGTCCCGCAAGGCTCCATCCTGGACCCCACCTACTTTCAAATCCTTTACATGAAGATATCACCAACATTCTAAGACACTAAACTAATCTTATTTGCATATGCACAAACATTTTTCTCTCAAACCCAACATTAAAATGCGCTTTTTTAACAGCATGAATCACTAACTCGCCATATCACTGACTGTTTTTCGGGCTAACAACCTTTCTCTCAATGTTTCAAAACTAACTACATACTTTTCTCTCTACACCACAAACACCATCACAATCAACATTAACAATAGATAACCAGACAAACTCCCAAGTACACTCAACAAAATTTCTAGGCATCACAATCGACGATAAAACTACATGACGGACACATCAACTCGTCCACTACCAAGCGTCTTCAACGCAATTGGTACAATCTACATAGTTAAACACCACCTACCAGACTACACCTTAAATCAATATACACCACCCTATTTCCCCCCATAAATTAGCTACTGTAAGATCATTTGGGCCTCGAACTATCATTCACGACTCAGCCAACTAAACATCACACAGAATGGGCCATTCGCACTATCCACAACTCACCCCCTAGACTCACACGTTGCATTATTTCACTCACTGAAAACACTTAAACTAGACCACCTCAACCAACTTCAAAAAGCGCTCTTCATGTTTGACTATCACACGATCGTGTTTACCTCCGAACTTCAGCAATTCCTTTACCACAAACGACACATCCACAGCTATACCACCAGACAAGCTGACAAATTTCATCGTCCCCTCCCAAAACTTCCTCTGAAAAGCATTTATTCAGTATCACGGCTCAAACACTTTGGAATGATCTCCCAGAATCCATCACAACATTACAAACAAAATCTTTTAAAGCTCAACTGAAAAACTATTTCATCAACCGCTTACCAATTCTTAATATTTACTCCTCGAGTCCTTTTATCCACCCTCTCACTCCTCACTGTATGTCTTTCATCTCATTGTCTACCTCTACTTCTTACTTTTTTTCTTCAACTTTTCCTCTCCTTCCACTGCTTCCTCAATATGCATAGTATTCCATACCTCAGCAAGACATGTTGAAAAGGTCGTCCTTGTCCAATCCCGTATCCCGTATTCCGTTAAGTGTTTGTTTTTAGCATAGATATAGTGTTTGTTTTTGTTTTTTTTTGTTATATATCCTTTAACCTATGTAAGATCTTAGATCATCACTTATTTGTGTCTTTATTGAATATCGAGTATTTTACTTTGATGGTTTACAGGGCTCGCAATAACTATAAGCCTTTCGGGGTTGTCCATTACTGGTCCTAGCATAGCATATCCCTCACCGTTCATGCTGTAGCACAGTTTACAATTGGTACTTTATGATTAGTTTATAATGTACTGTATTATTAATTTCTGGTCATGTAAGTAGTTTGCTGCATAGTTAAGTGGAACAAATTGAAAAATTGAATTGAATTGTCGGGAACCGACTTCTGTAAGCGTTTCCGAATCGAGTGATCGTATAGACCAGTTCACAGCAATGTTGTAAAATGTTAGGGCCTGGTAATCTTGACTAGGTAGGCCGACCTGTTATACATTGGCCAATTGTATCTGTTAGAGTGGCTTATTATATTCGACAAACGAAACAGGCTCGTGCACTCAGTGGATTACACGCCTTTATTCCGTTCGTTTCGTCGAATATAATCACCTTAGTGTTTTAATCTTATGGGCCATCACGATTCACAGGAATGGATTCGCAGGCAACAAAAGAAGTGACATAGGATGTTAACTGGTCTATTGGCCTGGCTTTAGTAGCCCCGCGTTCACCTGACTTAACTCCATTTAATTCTGCTTGTGGGGTATCTCAAGTGAAAAAACAGATGTAAATTTCATTTGGTAATGTATGCACCACTATTATGTTGAACCTGTGTGCAAAATCTCATTTTCTTTTTTAAAATTTGTTTTAAGAAATCAATGACAAGAAAATGAAAGCAGTATTGATTTTTTCGCCTGTTTCTGCCTGAATCACTTTATTACCAAACTTGGAAATGTCCATTGCCACTGTGTTACATAATCGTCTTTTTCTTCAAACTACTGAACCGAATCGAGTGCTGTTCATTAATACATGTATGAAAATAAGTACGTTAATATTTTTTTTTTTAAATTTCCCCCCCCTCAAATATATAAACATTTTTAAGTTAGGGTCACCAAGAGTTAGGGTGTAATTCTTTCGGAGACATCCTGTAATTATCAGTTCGTGTCTCCTTTAAACTTGATGAACCTCTTCTACCAAATGAGCCTTCGAAAGGGTTAAGGGTTTCGACTCCTCAACGGGTGATTCAAAACAAACTTGACCCATGATTGTGTCGCCATTTTAATTTTTAAGTAATAGATATCTAACATGTGTGGTATCATCCGTAAAGCCTGGTTTCATTATCTTTATCATTCACATCGGTTGGGTATATACCAACCTGTCCACTGATTCACATTAAAATGAACGGCGTTCACGAAGGAAATCAGTGTCCAAAAAAATCGGGCTATTGAATGCAGAATAAATTGTGATGCTATTTATCAAACAAAATTCAGTCACGATTTGCCATCGATGCCCTCTTAACGAGTCTATATCCTACAATCATTTGAAAATAATTAATTTGATACATGTATAAAGAACAGTTTTCTGATGAGTTTGAATGAATCATACCATATAGCAAGGTTTTCCCAACCTGGGTCGCGACCCCTTTTGGTGTCGCGGAACCTTAAGAAGGGAGCTCCGAAGTTAATTCAAATGAACAGACAGTATATACTTGTCCAAGTTATGAACAGATATAAAATTCAACTTTGTTAAGCAAACTAAACTGATTTTGCAGTGTTTGAATTATCAATGAATTGTATTTGATTTGTAAAATTTCTTGACACGTATTCTTGAAGCTCATACCTTACTCAACAGTATACCAGCAACATTAAGATGGGGGCATTAGAATAGTGAAAGAGTAGAACATTGGCCGCTTTATGTTGATTTCGGGTGATTTACTGTCAGTGCTTTGTTTTTTGCGCTTTACCAGCACTCCATGGATTCCTATATATGAAAGTGAAACCCCTTGATGGATGCTAAGGAATGATCCAATAGTGAATTGGACTGAATAGGTACAAACATTGGGTGTTTATAAAATTAAAATGGTGATATAGACCTACATGTATAAGGGGACACAGGAGAAAATCAGCATATACAGTGTGAGTCAAAAAAAACTACATCAGAATAAAAAATAATTAAAATTTTTAAGTAATTGTTTTTGCTCAATTTTGCTTGGTTATAAGAAGGATAAACAGGCTTTCAGAACACGTTTATTTGGTGCATTTGGACTTTGGAGAAGAAGTTACGCCTATTTTGCTGAGAGACTTAAATCCTGTTTGTGGCCTGATTTTGAGCCAAACAAGGCATCGCTTACATAGATTAACATGGTCTTCAGAAGTGATTTGAGTACAAACATTTACACCAAATTATTGTTAACAATGAAGGTGGGAGAGTCTTTGAAGGATTATCAAAATAATATCCCAGAGATTAAAAAAGAAAATGCTAAGTAAAAAATGTTCAATTTTCAATACGAACTTCAAGATAGCTGGTGTAAGACCAAGTTTACTTTGGTTCAGCATATTCATGGGTTTTCACCAACAACGCAACTTGGGAGCAAAAGTGAAACCATTAAGTTTTGTATTCCGCTTGAAAAACAGTAAGCGCGATATGAATTTAAGTTTAATTCCGATTTTTGAACAGAAAACTTCCAGCTTTAGTTCTTTTGCAATTATGGACGCTGATTATACTGTATTTGTGCCAAATACTTACTAGAGTGTAAAACAAAATATCTAAGCAATTCCTGTTTATGGTTCAGACGGACACATTGATTGGGTATTTCAAACTGAACTCTTTATGATTGAACATGGTAATTTAATTTTAAAGATATTTTGCTTATAATTATGGTTAAACACTAACCATTTTTTCAAACTGATATGTTTTTGTCGAAAAGAAATCGATACCATCTGAAATTGCATTTTGAAATTGGTCTTTGCATAAGGTGTATGATATACGTCGGTGTCAGTCCGCATTGTATGGCTAAAATCGGCCAAACTGAATTGTTAGGTCTGTCCGCAAAATTGACATAGTTTCTGAACCAACGTCCGAAGACCCCACATAAAAATCTTCTTGATAGCCTGTTTATCGCTTGTAAACAACCAAAGTCAAACTTGAAGCAAAAATACGTTTGACCTTTGAAGAAAAAATCTTTCCTGAATGTAGGGTTTTTATTGACTCACACTGTATTTTACACATGCAACGTTTTTGTTGTGGTTGTTGTTCATAATACACTCTTACTGTTAGTGCTGGTCACTTCATAAACCACCTATGGAAAGTTATATATTTAAAAAATAAAGAAAGGCAATAGTTTTTAAACTGAGAATTCCATACCGTTGTGAACGTAATCATAGTCCTGCAGGTATCATAGTCCGTGCTCCAAGACGCAACCCGAAATCCAGCGTGAAATGAATGTTGCGTACAGAGTCAACTGAATCGATTGCCCTAAGTTGTCACCATTGTTCCCGGACTTTGACCCGGAGGACATATCTCCTGCCACACCGTACCTGGAAAAACAAGTCTATTTTTCTGGGAGGTTTGGTAACCACAGACGTCCATGTTTAAGTACCCCACGCCCTCGTGTATTGTATTATCAGGTGTGTGCATCTTAAACTTGATGCCTTTTCTACACACATGACCCTTAGAAATTGAGTAACTTTTTGTGGTACGAGTTCGCATATCTAGACCAAGCTTTCACTGAAATTGTTGATATCGCACCTCCCGTTAGTTTGCCTGGGCTTTTAATTAGAGGACCCATGGAAAGATAGATGTTTAAAAAACATATCAATACATTTTTAATGGATTTTACGAGTGAGGGAATTTCGTTTTCTTAAATAATTTTTTAACTAAAAACCATGCTGAGAAAATAGGCTTATACTTCCGACGTTGATTGTGTTATCATCACGTGTATGTCTCCGGATGTTATGTGAAAACAAGTTCACATACACACACACACCAATACAAACTCGCTTCTCTCTTATCTCTCTTTCTTCTCTCACTTACACAAACAAACACAACACACAAACGACATATTCTATATGTCGTTTGTGTGTGGGTAGTGGAAAAAATAATGGTAATGATTGTTTCTGAGAAACACGCATCTCCACATGTCAGAACTGAATGGCGTTAAGTTTGGAGCAAGGATAGTAATGCTTCGCATGTCTATACATGGTCCCCTCTAATTAAATGCATGACGAGTGCATGATATTGGTCATGACGAGGGCATGAGAAGTAGTGGAGAAGTAGCAATGAAGTATTTATCCTTGATTCGTAATGCGTGGTCGGGCGTGCACACAAGGCAGGGATAGGCATGAACCAGGCATGGCTGGACATGATTTGAATTCAAGCACTGTACAAAAATGTGTACCTGGGCATGGAATAGCCAGTGTACCAGTCGAAATTTTCATGACATATCATGTCCGTTGCTATGGAAATTCTTTTGTTCAGGGAGATGTTCATGCTCAAAATCACGCTTTATTTTTGCTTTCTTGCGATTCAATTTTTCAGGAAGAAACTCAAAATGGAATTACACATTCAAGTATGTAATGTAAACCCATGATAGCGATTGTTTATCTTATTTGAAAGGTGCAACGTATTTTTTTTTGTTCTCTATTTCCGATTACGATGCATTACTGCATCAATACCGCTGTTTAAAGGTGGATGGCCCGATTTAAGGATATGAGTTGTCTTATTAATAGGGGCCTGCACTTCAAAACCAATCGTAAAGTTCACGTCCGATATTTCAATCCGTTTTGATGGAGAGCTAAAAACGTTGATTTTTGAGCCCAAGAGTACTGTGTAACAATAATAGGGTCGAACCAAATTGGGGCACATTTTCACTAATAACTTCCACACCAAACATCCTTTGGCTTAAGATTTCACAGGGTAAATGAGAAAAATAGTAGCTTTACTTTGTACCAAAATGTTGACCACTTCCGGAAATATGGGGCTCTCCCTTTTTTTTCCCTTTTTTTTTTTTCCCCCCCATGGGACGAGGATATTAGCAATCGGGCCATGGGACCTTAAAAATCTGCAAAAACATAAACTGAAACCGTGTACATTCCTGCAGGTATTTGGATTTTATTTTCATTTTGGGAACGAAATAGCACTGAGTAGAGTAGAGGCGAATGATTTAGCTATACAATCTAAGAACAGGACGTGACGAAAGACAACAGTTCAATATGGAAACCATGAGAGATGGTTCTCAAAATGTAGAACTCACAGGTTTCCTAACAGAAACCATAAAAAAGGTGCTATACAAATATTATAAGAACTCCTTTTGGTTTATTGAAGAACCTTACGAGTTTCTATATAGAGGTTGGACCTTTTTCACAACCTATTTTTAAAAAAATTATTGCATACGTACGTAAACATGCTACCTACATTCATACATACATATCAAAAAGATGTATAACGATAGGCCTATACTTAATTAACCGAAATAGTCTTCATAGAGCAGATAGAACATAATAATGTGTAGTGTGCTGATGCCGACACCAAGTGTATATTACTCATGCATGCAGCTGTATTTCTGCACATGAGTGATCAGTTGATCAACGGTTCTTTCAGTATGAGCCACTCAATGTATATGAAATGTGCGTCCCTCTATATTTCTTGGTAAGGCCAACTTTGGTTAGAAATCATAATAATAATTGTTTCGTCTTCCTATGATACAGTTTAGATGAAATACGTGATGAGTATACTACTGTCCATTCAATGAGCTTAGATCCTCGGTTTTTTAATTAATATTAGAGAAGGTATTAGTGTCGGGAGAAAATCGTGAAAGAAAAGTTGGTATTCATCTAATTACCCAACAAGATTTTGAAGGTGCGTGCTGAAAAGTATTTCTTCACACCCAATTCTATTCAATTTCTGTGATTTTTGGCCATCAATCTGCAAGGAATCGGAACCAGCCGAATATTCGTAATGAGCATAAACTTTTTCAGGAATGTTCCATTTATAAGATAGGTGTGTGTAAAATGTTGCATCGCTCTTTGACAGTAGTAAACATTGATCGATATCATCAACAATGCTTGTAATGTATAAATAGCGTCTATTTTATTCCAGGGATTTTGAATGTAGTCAGTCAATCATTGCCCTGATCAACTTTTGTGTTATTCATGGGTTTATATAGATGATGCGACATCAATGTTGTTTACAAACGCAACTTAATAGCACCTGGTCTACTGACGTGATCGAGGTGCGAAGGACATCACATACAGCTATTATTTCTTGCCCGGCCGTGATGTCACATGGCACATCGTCTATACAAAAATCTGTCGCTTCAAACTTCAAAAAAATACAATACAATACATTATTTGTATTATGTCCTTTTAAGAGAAGATGACACAATATGAGCAGGTCACTATAAGGTCTTCTGGTCCGCCGATATTGATTGCAGTGGGTATCGTTACATCGATAGTCGCTTCCTACCTCGTATGTATAATACCAAAGACCACCTCACACGTCATTTGTTAATGATACCAGACGATGGACAATTTTCAATAGATTTGTAGGTAAATTCCATCCATATGTTTTGAAATTTAAAAATCCTGTTGGGTAATTTCGTGAATACAAACTTTTCTTTCACGATTTTTCCCGACACCTCTACCTTCTCTAATATCAATTTAAAACCGAGGGTCTAAGCTAATTGAATGGACAGTAAAATACGCGAAACGTTAAATTCTTTTATTCGGTCGATCTATGAACAAAATTATTTACATTCGAAGTACAGAGTGGTTCAAAACAGTTTATACTTTTTCGTCTGCAAATTTCTCAAAAGAGGATAGACATATCAAAATATGAGGTGTTTATTAACTACAATATCTTACTGGAACCTTGCGAAAACGGCGTTGAAAACTGAGCTGAACTTACAAAATGGCCGTCATCTAGAGAAAAAAGTTCAAAACCACCTTGCACACGCGTAAGTCTATGACACTCTTCTCGCGGTCATGAATTATATCCAAGATTGATACTCACATTGAACAACGCACCTCGTCACGGGACTTGGTATTTAATAATAACCACAAATGTAAGAATTAAGGCACCTCAAATTATTTCAAGTTTCTCTTATAAATTTAAAAATAAAACGGCTGCAATATTTCTTCTTTATGATCTTGTCCAAACCATGCAAACATTGAAAATGTAAAGCAGAGTCTTGATCAGTCTTGACAAGCAAATCGTGCAAGTCTTTTTCAATTTAAAATCCGCACCACCCCAATTGAAATTAACTTAATTATTTTTATAATTGGACATTTCAAGTTCAGTTTCGCGGTTACGATATTCTCTCATTCATTTTCAAGCGGTAAACAATTCAGACATACTCGAAGGGTGATCAGTAGTTAGTTAAAGCGGCACTGGCACATTTTCACAAAATATGAAATTTCTTCAATTTGCTCTCAAATGATAGTCTAGGTCATTGGAAGAATAGAGATACAATTTACACATAAAAATAACATTCTCAAAAACAGATAGGGACGTTAATAAGAGGTTAAAGACATCCATGTAATTTGTAGGCTAACTTTTAAGTGTTCCGTAACTTTAAACAACAAATGTGTATATTACATGAATATCATAGACTCGTACTCGTAGATATTAAAACCACAAAGGTTACAGATCGGTCAAACAGTGTGCATGCCGTGGGAAACATGCATACGGCGTGCGTTTTCTTGTGTTAAACGCCATTTCCATCGTCTGTTGAATTAATGTCGCCGGCGACATTAATTATAAAATCGTTCTGTTTACCCATAAGGACGCTGATTTGGTATTAATCATTTCAGGTGAGGGCTAATGTATGTAAAAGCTTTACAAGCAATTTTGAAAAAATCTTGAGGGCGCACTATTTTTCAAATGTGCCAGTGTCTCTTTAAGTTCTAGGGGCAAGTGTGAGATTTTGAACACCACTCATGCTTCTGGAGCATAGGATGTGGCAACCCTTCCAGAGCGGAGCTATTCATTATATTGAGTGCTGACCACAATAGCAGTAGCGTTTTATTCCGTAAATGTTATCAAGGATTAGAATTGCAAATCTGGCACACCAATCCTCGCTGGTCCTGTGGTTAGGTAGCTGAGTGACCTTATGATACAGTGGTTTCGGGTTCGAATCTCGCCTGCTTCTTTTAAATATATAAAATTTTCATTATTTTTTCAGGTTAGAGGGACAAATTCTAAGTCCAAAAAAGATAAGAAAACTCAAAAGCTGCCCTTTGAGGTTAGTGAGGGAACCTGGCTCCTGGGATGGTGGTGGTCAAAAACTACCGCGTGTGTTCTAGGGACCGCTGCTTGACTTTTAGTCTTATTTATGAAACATTCTATCGTTTATGAATTTCGACTTGCCAGACTACCCATAATCCCTCATGGGTTTGATCATCGCAATGCAAAAATACGTTTTTGTCTGTCAACTTTAACGTTTTTTTCACAAACAATTCTATAGGCTTTCTCGCAATGTTATTTCACCACTTTATGTAGACATATGTTCTATAGAGATGACAGTTTCGTTTTGGTGGACACCCTAGGGTGTTAATGGCATTAATCTTTTGGCTTGCATCATTTTTAAGATCACTCTTTCAATATGTAAGCGGATCGGTCGCTACCGATTTCAAGCAACCCTGTTGCCAAGTAGTCTGTGTTACAGACCTTGTAACCGTATTACCCTTTGGAAGATAAACTTTTTTTTAACTTCCATTTTTTTTTTACTTTTAACTTAGAGATGTCACTTTATTTTACTCTTTTTTAACACAATTCAGCCAGAGAGTGACAGACCAGATCTTTTTAGTAGTGTGGAATCTATTACCGGGAATAAGCAATAAAGGGACAGGGTACCTTTTCCCAAGTACACACACTGGCCAAAAGTATTGCAACATGCAGAAAAAACAATTTATATTCACAAATTGATTTAAAATTGTATCAGGAGTTCTTGACTACACATTACGTAATTATTGTCAAAGTGGGGTTTTCAAAACAGATGATGTTTCCCAGAATCAAGTCATGCGACAAACGTTTAATTTGATTTTCATTATCCCTTAATATGGCGGGTTAAAGAAGTTGGCTAATGATAACTTGCCGATTGTACTCCAGAAGGAATACAGGCAGAGGAACGTCAAAAATGGTTGCCAAATAGTCGCCAAATAGTTTGTCAGAGTCTACTCTAAATGTTTAGGTGAAAATTGGTGTGGTTGTATGGACCGGAAATGAGATAATGTCAATGAAAGATTGGAGCACGTTCACCACCGTTGGACTCGGGAAATTTAATGTCAAGAAAGAGGTCACGTGATAACCTGAAAACAACTTTTAAATGGCACCGTTGACATTGTGCTTTTTGTCATGTAATATGAACGCGTAATTTACACATGATTTACGTAAACCACGTGAGTTATCATTAGAATTGCATTTCCGGTGTCTCGGATTTCTCGAATATTTCGAAGACCACTGTCTTCCATTGACTTTATCTCGTTTCCGGTCCACACAACCACCATAATTTTCTCCCATAAAAAATTAAGTAAACCCTAATGAACCCGTACAATCCATTAAGTGGCTGTTTTGAAGCCATATCTTTTGTGTCTGTGTCTGTATTCCTTCTGGAGTGCAATCGACAAGTTATCGTTTGCTGCTCCTTTTATCCGCCATATTTAGGGAACGTGACAATCAAATCAAACGTTTTTTCACTCTCTTGGATTTTAGGGATAACATCTGTTACGAAAAACAAAAACTGTGGAATTTAAATATGTATTGAGCGGTCAAGAAAACCCATGGTATAATTTGAACTCAGATTGGTGGTGATTATGCATTCGTTTTCTGAATGTTGCAATATTTTGGCCAGTGTGTGTATGTGTAAAGGATAATTGAAGTAGATAGGGAATTATGTTAGATTACTTGGGTCGGGGATCAGTTTGTGCACTGTTCGTCGCGACCCTGCGGGTCTCGACGCACAGTGCACAAACTGATGGCCAGACATTATCTAAATAATTCATGCAGCGCAGTTACATATCCGTCATAGACACTAGCTGCATCAGTTCAAATATAAAGTAATAATATGAATATGTTAAAATTACAGAAAAAATCATCACCCCCTAGAAAATTAATAACTTCACGAATTAAACACCGGCCATCAATTGGCCTTGTAACCAATCACCGTGTCGATCAATCGCAGTTTGTAAGGATTATTGTGGTTTATGGGTTCCATCCTTTACAGCCCCATTTTAAAACCCGTGGTGTTTACAGTAAGTAAGGTCATATGAGCTTGCGAAGTGCCATACACAACATGCACAAGAGGTGGACAGAACAACCACAAATATGCCAGCAGAGCTGCTATCCAGTTAGTAAAAAGCTAGGATATATTTCAAGTTGGATTCTCCAATGAAGGTATGTGTATTGTTACACACATGTCCCACGGCTTATACAATTGGGTAGTTCAAAATCATGTTGTATATTGTGCCACCACCAAATGAATAGGCAGGCCTCAAACCGGAATAAACTGCAGGTTGAAGGAGGTGGTGGCAGAATACTAACCTCATCCAGTTCATGTAAATAGGATAATGTATACACAACAACAGCATTTGAGGGGTTTTGACAAGTAGTATGGCGGTCTGCATGAGTGGACTTCCTCTCAATTAACAGGCTGGATCATTGTTACGAGCTATTGTCCAGTATTAGTCTTTATTTGCGCGTAGCGCAAATCTGTCAAATGAAATTAAACAGTAAATGTCAAGAGGGGCGTACGTAACCAGTTTTTTCGGGGCGGGGGGGGGGGGGGGGGCCAAGAGGGGGCACATACATTTCAGGGGGCACAAACATCGGGGTCGCAATTTTCCGCATCGGTACGCTCGCATGGTTGACCAAAATTTTGAAGGCTGGGGGGTGGGGGTGGGAGGGGGTGGCAACGTAATGTACCTTCCCGTGCGTGCGTACAATGTCATTTCTATATTTTATAACATCTACAAATGCGTCCGGTACCTTATGCGCTCCTAAATCCGCAATTAGCATACATTAAAATTTGTTCGTTATATTATATGGTATAGGCCTATGTGTTTAAATTATTTATCTTCATTATTATTACATAAAAAACAAAATATTTTCAGGGGGGGCCAAGAGTGGGGGGAAGGATTCCTCTGCCCCCTGCTTGCGGGTCTCTACATTGCAACAGTAGGTATATAGTTATGCCAAGTATTGGCAGGCTAATCCTCATCTTCGTTACATATTTTTTGGTCATAATTTAATTTTTATTATTTTTTTCGGAAATTCGTAGTATTTAACTGTAAGCTTTGTTTTCAACTGAACTTTAGTTTTAGGTGAAAACTTGCTTTTTTATACAACTTAGTTTTCTCAGAAAAGTATAAACTATTGAATGAAAAAGTTTGTCATTCATAAAACCTACTGTTCTTCAAGAGTGTCTGAGTTGTCAGTGGTCATTTGAAACTGAGAAGACAAGGTTACTTAATTGCTTTGAGTTAGTGCGAGTTTTTTTGAATTTCTATATTGCTAAGCTGTAAATTGATATTATCTTTAAGTAAACTTGTTTAAATGAGGTTTTGGTTTTTACTTGAAAACTGAAGTTATTGAAATAATGTGAAAAAAACCATGGTTTGCAACAGTCAATCATTTACTCATCTTTAAATCAGTTTATCAAATATAAACCTTTGCGAAAAAAATCGATATGAACTAAGTTTTTGAAAATCTACGTTTTCATATAGATACCCTATTTTTCAGGTGATATACTAGATTTTTGGCGTTTACATTTATTTTCTTAAAAAATATGTTTTAAAGTAGGTACAAGATTCAATTTCCATGTGACTAAGATTCGGTGGCTTCATTGATCAGAAAACTCCTTTATCAAATCCAATGCTTTTCATTTGCATTTGAAAAAAAATATTATCAGAGGGTCCGGAGAAAACTGGGAATTGAAAAGTCACTCAAGCACGCCATTCACACCATTAGGATAGAATAACTTTGTCAACCACCCTGAAGATGCTTGATGGACATGGTTGGTAATCTGTTGTATATGATTTCCATTGTTGTTCAGAGCTTTGTATTTTAAGAATCATCTGTGTTTCTCGAGGTTTCTTGAAGCACCAGAAGACGGAGTGCACAAATTATTCAAGATCTTTGTTTCGCGTGCAAGTTATCTAAAATCTTTTGTTTGGCGTGCAGGTTTAAATAAGGTGTGCTTCTCTGCCTCAGATAACCTTACTGGAGACTGATTCTTAGGATATAATGCACTGAAAAAAACAATGGATAAATCAAAAATACAATGGTGCTGGCACTAGAGTGTATGTGAATAATATGAGCGCAGCCATTTTAACAATAGGGCGTCTGTTTCTAGCTCTTAATTTAATTCTTCAATCATGAGACGTAGCTTATTTTATTATTTCATGCTTTTTGAGCTTTGTTTTCAAGCCCGCGTTATCACCCAGGTTCAAACAAGATATTTTATATGTAATAAAATTTTCACATAATGTGATATGTCCACCCCCACTTTGCGAAATTTGCAGACATAAAAATGTAAACCTTTTTGACCACTCTGTACAACAACACACTCGCGCATGGCATCTATACTTGCCTACATTATCTCCCAGGGACACCGTAACGATTCGCCACCCGCCGAGTTATCATCGTCCCCGTGCTACGTTCGAAATGCTGACAGTAAAACAGACATTTGGCGAATGCGAAAGGAGGTGAATGAAATATCACTCCATATCCAGATCGGTACCACCTGGATGGCGCATTAATGGGGAGGAAGGAAATTGACACCATGTATTCTTTCACGCATGAATGGAAGGCTGATTGGTTGTTTTTAAAAGTAATGCTTAAAAGTGCAAAATGACATGTTAGTACATCTAATATCACATTCTATCGGCTGTTTAACATCAGTTATCGCATGTTTAACATTAAAATGGGTTACTTATATTTAAGGTATTAATGTTTCTAATACTACGCCAAAATTATCACAAGTACTCAATTAAAAGTGTTAGAGTATTTGCAGCCTTCCTATTTGAAGGAGCGTGACATCGTTTTTACTCTATATTATATTTCTGAATAGTTTACATTGGGTATCAAAACAATTTGACCTTCACCTGCTGTTACGCAGTTCAGTTTTCCATATTCTGCATATTTTCGAATTCCCTGCTAAAAAAAGTGCAGGATTTTGATTGAACAAAAATATTCATAAACCTGTGTGGTATTGTTTGTGAACATTCTGTGGGAATAGTTGTCAAGAAGCTGAAATACCGGGATATCATGGATTATTTAAAGTTCTTCCCATATTTGATAACGCCTGATTAGGCAATTTATTTTAATAAAGTAATTTATAATTAATTATTATCATTGAGAAGTATGTCGCTATGTACAGCGGGCTTGTTACATGACAAAATTCAAGAGCTCACACATGGTTTAAGCGTTTCTTAATTATTGCAAATTGGTGCATTTATTAATTGGGGATTCATGGGGGATTTAGGGGGGCGCACTCGGCGCCCCCCCCCCTATTTTGCAGAGCAAAGGGCGCAGGGCGCCTTGTAGATGTTGACAGCTGCCTTGTAAGATGCCGTTTGCCGCACAGGGCGCCCTGTATAATCTAGGAAACTGACCTTGGGGTTGTGGGCGCCCTCTTGCCGACACAATTTGGTAAAATTGTATACCACATTTGTTTCACTCGCGTGTTGTGAAATTATGAAGAGCGGGGGGTGGACTCTGCTTTTTGTTATGTTGTTTGGTGCCCGGTGCTTTTACAATATAGGCGTCGGCACTCCCCACCCCCCCGCTCTCAGTAATTCGAACAAGTGATTGAAACAAAAAATTGGTTACCGGCAAAGCGAAGCGAGCCGGAAAATTTTTCAAAAACGAAAAAAAGAGAAAAAATCAAAAATTTGATAATTCCTGGATCCGCCCCTGTTATTTGTGCTTGAGGTTAAACTGCGATTGCAAATCTTGCGGGAAGTTTGAGAATAGTATTCCGCCATTGAAGACGTCTGGATTACGGAATATTAGTAGAAATAAATCTTATAAAAAGAGGGTGAGTGGAAATTCCTTGAAAGTCCTATTGACCTATGAAAGGCCTATGTGTAAGAGACACTGACACCTTTGAAAAATAGTGCGCCCTCACTATTTTTCAAACATTGATATTTTTGCATGGTTGTAAAAACTTTTATATACATAGCCCTCACCTGAAATCTTTACGACCAATTCAGTGCCCTTATAGGTAAGCAGAACGATTTTATAATAAATGTCGCAGGCGACAATTTAATTCAACATGAATGATGTTTAACACAAGAAAACACTCTACGGGGCCTCCTGATTCCATGGTATGAACCGTTGACCGAGGATGTAAACCTTTGTGGTGTTTTGATCTAGTACGAGTCTATGCTTTTCATGTAATAGACACTTTTGTCGATTAATGTTCCTGGCCAAACTTAAAAGTTAGCCTACAAATTACCTAGGTGTGTTTTTAGCCTTTTATTAATGTCACTATCTGTTTGGAGTTATTTTATAGGGTTAAAATATATGCTCTATTCTTCCCATGGCGTAGACTATCATTTGCGATCACATTGAAGAAATTGTTCCAGTGCCGCTTAATATTAGCCAGAATGGGACAACAACATTGCTAAAATAAGTTAATACACTTAAAACAAATACCACTTCGATTTCACATGATGGGCTCAAGTTATATGCATATGCCGATTTCTGACTTTGCATTTTCAAAGAGCAAGGAGATTTCCACTTGCTTCGTCCCACAAAAGGGTCGTGTCACTTAAGCTCTTCAGCATAGTTTTATATAGCAATCTGAAAATTAACGATTCGTAAGTTAAATAAACGCTGTGTGTACTCGATTATATTAATGGGGAGAGAATATCAACCATAAAAAAGGCAAGGTAAGTGTTCGGATCGTTTGTATACAAAGAAAACTCAGGAAACGATATGGAATTTGATGAGGGCATTAACGCAATTCTCAAAAGTCTCGCTGAGCTTCTTCCGTTGGGAACAAAGTTTTGAAAAATTGTCAAGATTGCAATCAAAGTAGTAAAATGTCTTAAAAAACCCATACATGTGATTTGTATACTTTAAAACAAACCATAATCAATATTAGGGGATTGCTTGTGAAGGGAACATAAGCAAGAAAAGAGGAAACTATCATTAAGAGAAGATTGTTGGTATCCTCGGCAATGCAATGTTAACATTCATCATAAATTATATAAGAGGGCTGAGTGGACAGCCTTAATATATACACAAACAATATATTTAGAATCTCGGAGTCGGATCAAACTGGGCACAATTACGTTTATCTAGGAAAACCGTGAAAACGATTGACCAGTGGACGAGTTCGAATGGCACGTCGGCATGTGTTGTAAAGTTACATAATCTGGGTGACCAAAGTCGCATGCCGTAAAGCCAAAGGCCAAAAGTTTTAACGCTCTGTCGGACATAATCCTTGAACAGTTGAACAAAAGGTATTTTTTCCACTTTCGAAATACGGGAGCGGTCCCTGCGTTGTTTTCGGGGGGAAATGGCCCTAGATTCTGACAAGAAAAATAAACGGCACCCTTGAAAATCCTGAATGGGAGGAGTATCTCCATCTCCTCTCCTTTCAAATGTTCAGTCCTTACACGGTGTCCGTCTCGATCTTTATTCAGATCTTTGAATTTTTTTACAGATTTGCTTGTCATAGGTTCTATCCCAGCAAACGCATGTGCAGTAGCATGCTATTAATTAGCATCAGTGTCCAAGATGCCTTCAAGACTCAGAGCCAGTGTCTTTGTGGTAAACTGGGAGCAACGCATCCCAAAATTTCAACGGCAGTGCAAGAGAGCTTTCGGACCACACTTTCCTGAACGTGACCCTCCACCAGAAGAAGATATGCGAAATTTTAGGAGACCAGCCTACCTATACAGGAAGCAGTCTTAATCGCAACAGAGGGAATTATGGAAGGCCACGAACAGAACAGAACGTTTTGAAGAACGGTGAGGTGGTAGTAGTAGACATCTCCTACAGCAGAATCCAAGAAATGTTAGTGCCAGAAGTAATAGTCTATGAATTCCATCTGCAACATTTAATCATATCACCAGATTTGATTCTCAGATTGGCATCCATACCCAATGAAAAATCGGCACAAAACTATGGCGCAGACTGTGCCACGACGACAAACTTTCTTCCCAATGGTTATTGACAGTCAAGGAAATGGCCGGTTCCTCACCAATCTTGGCATTGGCGATTGAGTGTAGGTTTTGGATGAATTGGAAGGTGACGACATTTAATATTCGGGAGTATGCTCCAAAGGTCATCCTCCAGAATTCAATTTTGATGTGAACTTCAGTCGCGAGAAAAATGAATGTTTTGGGTGGCATTGGGGAATGCTTGTATTAGGGCACATCTTTTTTCGACAAAAAAAACATGAAAGGAATTGGCTACCTGAAAACCGGAAAAATCTTGGACTCAGCATGGGGAGTCCGGAACTAATGGCAAACTTTCCAGTTCAAGAGAGGAGGTGTTTTAGAGTTATGGTGGGCTCATGTTGGTGGACCACCCCATGACTTGATAGCGTGAGGAAACAGGTTGGCGAAGGGTATGTGGACACGTGTGATTGCACTGCATCTTAATGTGGAATGGCAACCACCGGATCTGAATGCTTGCGATTTCTTTCTTTGGGGATTACTCAAAAGCAAACTTTTCACCACCCCGCCACCGGACACCTTGCTCGCTTGGTCTTGAGGTAATCAATGAGTTTGATGTTATTACGATCCCAGAGACAAATGATTCGCAGAGCGCTTAGCGAAATGGAGACTCGTTACTCACCTTTGTGTAGAGAGAGATGGAGGCCAATGTTGAGGGACATGGAGTTGTAATTCATCCTAAAAGAAGATGATAATGGTTAATTTGAGATGTATTTACTGCAATTCATATATTGATTTAATTTCTATTATTACAAGATATTCAAGTTTGCGTTTTTTTTATAGGCACTGTAGTCGATCTAATCTAGCGGCCGCAGCTGAGGTGCTGTTCACCACGTAGCGCGAAATGTCCCTGCCCATCATTAAGTTGGGGAGGTCAGAAGATCTGATGGATTTTGTTCGAGCAATCCACTCCAATGAGTTAAAGGGGCGACGACCATGTTTGGCGTGGGTAGCCTCAACAGTGATGTCTGAGACTATTATTTTGATCAATTCGGCACGATGGCAGGGTGCCGGCAAAATCGACGCTCGGCGTGGGCAAACAAGAAGATGAGATGGAGGGATAAGTGATATCTGGCATGATCGTGCTTGGTCGATGATCACGCAGGATTATGATTTGTACTCCGCATGAGAAGCCGGTTTATGTGCCTACCGTATATCCTATAGCTATTTCTTTATGGTCCAGGTCTCAGATCAATATAACAGGATAACTCTCTACATAGGCTCTGAAGAACTTCAACTTGGTTGAATCAGAGATACCAGATGCCTAGGTGGTGTAGTTTATGCAGGCATTCCCAAAACGTTGTCCTTTGCGTGACAGGAAGCGTTTCGTGCTGTCCGCAACATAGGACCACAGGTACTTGAAAGCTTGCCCTCTTTTGAGTTGGTACCATCTGTAGTGCAGT
>JAMKCH010011079.1:0-26971 GCA_023653785.1 Ophioderma brevispina
TTCAAGATCATTTAGGGAAGCATGTGACTCATCGGCATAATAGCAAGAAAAAACTTTATATTCAGATCCTTAGTAATTTGAATACCCTTTTAGTAGTATTCCTCCCTTATATTAACGTCCCCCTCCTTTAATAGCAACTATAGCCACCACAAATAAAATACAACTAAGCACGTAAACTACCTGGGTTCAATTGTCGAATTTTTTAACGGGCATTCAGCCAATGAAATTGCCCTTACATTTTCACAGCTGTTAGAATCTGCAATGTGAGGTTTGTTTTTGCGCATGTGAAATGAATTACAATACATTAGTTCAATAATAAAAAAATGAAAAAGTAAAAGGTCTGGTGTTGAACAAACAGATCATGTTCACCGAGGCAACCAAACATTGTTTTCCAAACAAAGGTTTTGACTACCATACCATGTATACAGATTACAGATCACACAAGTTGCCACTAGCATGCTTTCACGGTTTCATTGGAAATATGGAGTTATTTCTTGTTGATGTTAATTCAACCATGTTGCCATAAAAATATAATGGGGTAAAGTTATGAGATTAATCGCCATAAAGTCTTTTACTGCCTTAATTAGATTTATGGTGTTAATGCTGGTACATAATTGAAATGTAAATCATAATTTAGTCTTTGTCCGAGACTCGGTTTGACAGTGGGGGAACTCACGCGAATGACGCGAGCATACTGAATGGTGTAAGCATGGGGTGTATCAAAGCCTGAAGTACAAGACATGTACAAATATGGTCTGTTTTGTTCAGTTCCACAAAGTTGGTCTTGAATAGTTTCTTAATGCAAGCCTGCAGTGCCTGTGTTTTTTCGAATGGAATAAAGTGAATGATCGCGGTAACTAACTAAGATTAAGTTAGTGCGTGATTCATTGGTGACATAACAAGCAGATTTCCAAGGGAGTCAAAAGTGGAACATTTGCCCACAGGGCTGGGCATGCAGGAGGAGTTGATATGCCATGAGAGCAAGACTAAACAAACCAAACTGTGGGGGCTCTGACATAGGGAATCGGCACGGGTATGTGGGACCTTAAGATCTCTCTTCAAATCGGCACCTCTTAGCAGTTCCAAGATCCCCAGGTTAATGCATAATTCAGTTCGTAATGGGAATAAGCAGCGACATTGTGATGATCAAAACATAAAAGAAAATTGTCAAAATTCTTTTTTTGTGGTTTTGTACTGGCATGGCTGTGCTAACAAAACCTGCAAGTGGTTTTGGAGGGGGGGGGGGGGGAACCTGGGAAATCTGTTGTATAATGACAAGGCTAGTGCTTTTTATCTGATTCTTTAATTTTCGATACGTGTGCGTGCGTATCAAAATTGAGATCCAAAGAGCCTTTTCCGACCTGGGAATATCCTAGATTTATAAGAGTAATATTGTGCACCATGACCTGTATAGTGTGACCTCAAATGCAAAATTATGCTTCTTTGTTTATTCGTACGTGTGTGACCACAATAAAGCTTGTTTTAGTAGAGTTTTGATGTCGTCATCGCTGTATGGGAGATGGGATGACAAATTTCTTCAAATTCTTCAGTTTCTTAACAACCTACTTGAGGAGACCGAGTTCCCTAAGCCCTAAAAGGCGGACTCTGGAGATTTCCCGATAGGGGCGCACTCCAATTTTCAAACAAAAAAATGTTTTTTAATATACATGATGCTTGCCCATATATTAATCTGTGCAAATAACTAGCTCAAATCGAAGTCCCTTCTGTAGAAAATCACAACTTTGTTAAAAAATTATGGATCCCGAATGTTGTATAAATGCAGTTTCCTATTGACATTGTTTCTACTACACAAATGTTTACCTGCATGAAACTCATCTCAAACTTTAGGTGACTCTTTTTTAATTCTAGTTGATACACAAAAAAATTATATTCAAAATCTCTGAGGTGGCCTTTAATAGGGTTACAATGATTTCTGATCAACTTTGAGTCAAATCATATTTTTTTTCCCCCTTTTGCAATACTAAAAATTCCATAAAAGTCCTGTTAGACATTCTTATCAATAAACAGGCCAAGATATACTTTTCCTGCATGCCAAGAGTTATTTTACTATTTGATTTCGTATCTGTAAACATGGTTCCAAACTGGTTTCAAAAGGCAAACCTGGAAAGGTTCCAAGGTTAATCTGTTAAAATATAAAGAGTTAAATTTTTCAAGATTACTGGACTCTATATAGGATTAATTTATAAAGCTCCCTCTTTGGTCTGGGGATATTATTTTGAGAAATAGGTCAAGAGCATGATGAATTCATGGTATTACAGTTAGCAAGGTAAATATGGCAGGTTTGTATGTAATATATAACTAAAGGTGCAACAAGAGATTTCAAATAACAAGTGTCCCTAAAAAATGTGAAAAAACTACTAATTTTGCATAATGTAAAGCTTTCTATCAGGAATGCTCAATGGTGAAAGGATAAGCTGAAAAAATATTTTTTGGTACAAAAAACAATTGTGTACGCAATTTCTAATTTCGTAAGCAGCAAATCAAAATTCAGCCTATGTTTATATTGAAGTTAAGGAAATAAAATCGCATTTTGTTTTCACCTTCAAGATGTCTGTAACCCCAACAAGGTAAGAAATCTATTGGGGGGGTCCTGATCTATATGAAATCATCTACATATGACATAATATATGGGGGCCCCCATAAATCTCTTGTGCACCTTAAACTTTGTGTGAAGTGAGGACATCAGCGCCAAATCATGGGTTTCTTTGCAGCAAAACAAAGGAATGCATCCAGAAGCAAATGTGAATCCTCCGTAAAAACGGCCAAGGCAATGCAATGCACTGGCATAAAAAAGGGCGAGGGGGGGGGGGGAGGAGGCAGGGGGCCAGGTTGCCACCCAAGAGGAGCTTTGACTGGGAATTTGCCCCTCCGACAAGTACTCCTGTTACGCCCTTTTTGCTAGTATGCATGTTGCATACCTGAAAAAGAAGAGGTATCATAACCGTAATTCCCTCTCCTTTCTAGTGAGGAAGGGAGGGGTAAAGGTATAGAAGCTAAGAGTTTACATCCAGGATGGAATCGAACCAGGGGCCCTGGGCCCCATCTCCCCATCCACCATGAGGGCACGCACGAGGGCGTCTTTGGCTTGCAAGCGATGTGTGACCATGTGGTGTTCTTATATGACGTCCATCGCCGATTTGGGACTTATTTTTTTCTAGCCTCATAGCGTGGTATTTTGTGGTCTTTGGATGTGTTAGGGTTAGAAAGTCAACAATCGGGCATAATTCCTTTTTCATGGTAACTTTCCAACCATGGTTATGTAGGTGTAACTAGGCACTACTACCCATCTCACTTGGTGCCCCAAGAGTGCTCCCCCAAATCTGCCAAATGCACTGTCCCTTACCAATTTTACTTCCTTTGGTTTTTAAACCAAAATCTTAAAATCCTATTAAAGTGACACAGAGATTTTAGATACAAATTTCTCTCAATTTGCACTGGGTCGATTGTAGTTCACCTACTAAGAACGTTCCAAAGGTTTATTGACAAAAAGGAAAAAAGAAAACGGCAAACCTTGTTTTGAACTTGCCTGACTATCGTAATTGTTCCCATAGGACACCGTGCTTTGGTCTTTCTGTCTGCACGAGAAAGTATAAATCATCATATTATTCATAAAGACAGTCGTGTTACGGCTTATTCACTTCAGGTGTGATCTATACATTGGAAAACATTCCAAATAAACAACCTGTTCGAAAAATTGGGGGCGTTTCTTTCTGGAATCCCTCATGTCCCTTTAAGACAACTAAACGCCCCACCAACATTACACATTTTAATGAAGGGAAAGGCGCAGGATGGTGAAAGGAGAATGGGGGGGAGTGAGGAGGGAGGGAGGAGGTAAAGGTGAGAGAGAGAGAGGAGGTTAGGGAGAGAACACTATCTAGCATTCAACCAAATTTGGCTATGTAGGTTTCAGTAGGCAGTAGGCACTACGACCCATCTCACTGGTGACCCCTGAATCTGCCAATGTAATCTTCCATTAACAATTTTCTTTCTTTGTTTAAGTTCTATTAGACAACTGAAACATTGCACATCTTAAATAATGGCAAGGGAGAGAAGTTATCAGCTTATGCATGATGACATGAATGTTAACATACTCTTGGAAATTGCCTCAAGTACAAGCTTGGAAATAGAAGTTTTTATTTAGAATGACTCTCTAATGTTCAAAATAATTGTGGCTGCATCGATGGGATTTCAATTGTACGTTAAACCTTTATCGCTTTGCAGTAAAGAAAGACAGTCAATTTTTGGTAGTTATGTCTTGGAGATAGAATGTGCTTGTGTTGACCTCTAAGTGTTTGATATGTGCACTGTATTATACCCAGTTTAACAATGATTGCATTGACCTTGAGATTGATAATTCCAGATAGGAAATTAGCTATTATTAACTTTCATGACTCTGAAAACTTTTGATGCAAATTTACAAGCGTTTGCTCAAGCAACATTTGTGAGTGATCCAGTTAATGGGTTATTGGCACTAATTTGAATTTGAATATATCCTTTTGGTCGGCCATTTAGTGACCCTACTTCACTGATACCCCATAGCCTACGAAAGATTCGGTTTTTTTTTGGGGGTGGTGAAGGACTTCCTAGTGGACCGACCCCCCCCCCCCAAAAAAAAAATGTCCTTTTTTTGGACTTTTCACATATCATCACCAAAATGTGGACTTTCTTGTCAAGTTTCTCTAAATTTTTGGAGCTTTTGTCAAAAAGATCAGCCAAAAGTGACCTTTTGCCCGTTTATGGAATTTGGGGGTGAAACCCCCCCACCCCATTGCTGTTGTACGGGCCTGGGTTACCCTGATCGCATTCATCAGTCCTTATGGAAAGAGAAAAAGCAGCACCCCCTGCACTTCATTCTGTAGGCTACACAGCCAACATGTGCAGTGCATTTGCCTCTACAGTTATTTTAGTTCCAATGTTGACCCAATTCGGACCGCCATGGATCCCCCACAAGGCCGCATAGCTCCACCCACACAAGCTGCACAGCACCACCTTATGAGCTGCACATATCCATTGGGCTACAAGATTCACCCACTGGGATGCAAAATCCACCCACAAGGTCTGCACTATTCACCCATACGTTGGCACAATTCACCCACAAGGCTTGCCCAGATTCACCCATATGGGCTGCAAAATCCACCCACATGGATCTGCCCAATCCACCCCATGGCTACAAACATCCACCCACTGGGCTGCCAAAATCACCCACATTGCTTGCAAATCCCCCATAGAGGTTGCACAGATCCCTCCACATGGGCTGCAAAATCCACCAGCATGTGGACTGCAAAATCCACCCACATGGGATGCACAGATTCACCCACATGGGCTGCAAATCCCCCCACATGGCTGCAAAATCCACCCCAGGGCCTGCAAACCCACCCACATGGGGCTCAAAATCCCCACATGGGCTGCAAAATCCACCCACATGGGATGCACAGATCACCCCACTGGCTGCAAAATCCACCCCATGGGCTGCAGCAGATCCACCCACATGGGCTTCAATTAAATCCACCCACAAAGGCTGCACCCACATGGGTTCTGCAAAATATACCCACGTGGGCTACACAGATCACCCGGTATGGCAACAGGGGCGCACCAGGGTAAAATCCTAGGAGGAGTGAACACAGAAGACTTTGTACAGTGTTCCAATACACATGCAAAAATTGTGGTATGAGATGTTTAAATTTTAAAAAATTCTGATGTGGATTTAACATGAAACTTGTTACATACATGCCTTGATTTTTTTTGCAACATATTCCAAACATTATCCAGATAATAACCTCACATATTGAAGACTATATTTTTAAGACAGTTTCATGTAGTTTGTGAATTGTGGTTTTAAGATTCCATATCAATTTTTGCCTGAGGATTTAAGAAATTGAAAACTGCCTCATATTGGATTATAAACATAATAGCACGGAGAGTTTCTCTAATTGGACACCACAGCACTTAGACTCTATGTTGTAATGATATTAACCTTGGACATCCTCTCTTGGGATGCCAATTAAATTAGCGTGATGAATAGCATAGGAAAAGAGACATCCCATAGAATTCACACTTGATAACTCCAGGGGTTGTTATTAGCCCGGAATACAAGTTCTTGCCATATTTTCATCAACACTCCTCAGAGGTGTGCTTTGAATTAATATGAGATATGTGGGGGGGGAGAGAAGGAGAGGGAGAGCACTGGACCGGAGAGATGAAACGAGAGGAAAAAGACGAGGATGGGAGGAGAGGAGCGAGAGAGGAGAGGGCAGGAGAGAGGAGAGAGGAGAGAGGGAGAGGGAGAGATGAGAGAGAATGGGAGAGGGAAGGAGAGAGACGGGAGAAGGAGGGAGAGATGAGAACGGGAGAGGGAGGGAGGGGGAGAGAGTGTTAGAGGTATTGAAAATCTCTGTCTCATTTTGGAATGCATTTTAATATAGGTTATTTTAGTTGGTCAAAATGGCACTAAAGGCACTATCATTGAGTTGCTAAATCAGAAAAATTTTATTTGCTTTTTAAATCAGATTTTTGCTTGTCTGTGAAAAACGTATATAAGTATCCTAACACAACCTTTACATGTGCTAAGGCTGAAATCAAACGATAAACACAAATTGTAGTTAGTCATTAGGTCCATATAGGCACTCACTGCAACAGTAATTGAATGGAGATTCATAGCTTTGACCACTGCGGTTTTCTTCCTTTTCTGTAGGTTTCAAATGAAAAAAAAAATACTTGAGAATTCTAGAGCCTTATCCTTCACTTTTAAGCTATTGCCTGACAAATTTCAAAGATTTGGGACTCTTCAGGTGAATCACGACAGTGTCATAAAGATTCACTCAACACGTGCATCAAAACCCTGGTGTATACTTTGTACTGGAGGTCATTAGGATGGGACTTTTTGACGTCTGTTTCACTGTTTCGGAATGGAAGGTACCCCGTTTGTCTCAGAGAAATCAGCATGTTTACTAATTTATTCTATCACGTTCTTAATATCAGTCGTAAACGTCAAGTGGAATCAAACCCAAATAAGAAGTCAAGAAGAAAGAAGCAACAAAAGGAGCAGATGATGATTGATGAGGTTTTCTCCCGTGGGGACCGGCGAGGGAATCGGGTGGACGACGGCATCCGAGGAGGAATTCAAGAAGCAATAAGCCGAGTTGTAGCATTGAGGCGGATACAACGCAAGCAATCCATCATGGATTACCAGAGGCTATCGCTGATAGGTGGTGTATCAGATTGGAAGATTAAAGGGGCAGTGTCTATTTCTGAGCTTTGAAAATGCCATCCAAAGTTATAATTCAATTCTGAAGGCGATAATACACAAATTCTGGCCGTCTGTGTTGGTGGGGGGGGTGGGGGAATAATACACATTGTTGGGTGGTGTAAGTATGGTAGACCCCCCCCCCTGGTCTTACTTGACTTTATTCTCAGGGCACCAATTTTCAGCTGCTATCAGTTCTTATGTCTTACATTGTGTACTTTTCCTTAGGGTACCTCTTACCTGGAAAAAAAGGAAGGGTACCCTAACACTAACTGCCTTTGGTTTCCAGAGAGGAAGGGAAAGGGGTTAAAGGGTAGAAGTAAAAAAGATTGCACATCTTGATGGGTTCGAACCCAGGGCCTCTGGCGCACCATTCCCATGAGCGGGAGGCAAGCACATGAGGGAAGTCGCTGGTCGGCCAGCCGATTTCATGCCCATAGGGTGTTGGTACGTGATGTCATTGCATTCATTTTCTAGCCTCAGCTCATTGAGATTATTGAGTTTTGGTCGTGTATTTATGAGTTCTATTGTTTTAAAAAAATGAGTGTCTGGTGATCCTGAGGCATTACATTTTTTTGAGTGCCTTTCTTGAAAGAATGTGTTTATAAATTTAGACTACGGAGGAAACACTGGGGCTTTTAAATAGAACCTTGTTAAGCGGGGGGTTACCAAGGTGTGTACACAGTGGGGCAGTCCAATGCATGTCCACATAGATCTGGATTTTGGAGTACAACATTATCTGGATCTGGTGCCTCCTTAGAAAGCCCCAATATCTTCCTGGCATCCAAGTTTGTCATCATAGCTTTGGGGGACATCTGCACCCTCACATAAACATGGAAGATTTAGATTGTCTAGCTCCATAGTAAAGTATGGACTTTAAATGGAATAGCCCTTAAGGTAACTTCATTTGAAATCCATATTCCCTCTGTGAAAGACTTGGATTAAGTCTTCCACAGGGAACCCTACACTCTCCTCTGACATGGTAGACTTAGGTAAAGTCTTCAACATCAGTAGTATGGATTTCAGATGGAACCGGTCATTCTTGCAGAAGAGTTTAGTGTTTGCAGATATAGTCTTCATTTGGGATGGGATTGCAGTAGGATTATTGGGGGGCAGGGATGTGTAAACCAGTGTCTAGGGGCTATCTGTACTGGATGTCTTTTGAAGAAAGGGGGTCATTGGGTAGTGAAGTGTGAAAAGGGGGGTTCATTCTGAACCAGTAACAAAATTTTGTTTGGAAGTGGGATCATTGAATACTGGGAAGCCAAATCAATGGATCAATGGCAATGATCCTGTCATATTGAACAAAAATTTAAGCAAATATTTAAGTTGAAAAGTGAAAGTTGACCCAAAAAATTGGGTCATTGGGTACTGGATTATGATGACTGTGGCATTGTGCTGCAAAAAGGGGTCATTGGGTATCAGATGGGAAAAAAGGGTCATTGGGTGTTGAGATGGTCAAAAAGGGGGTCATTCGACTTACAAATGATGCACACTCCCATATGGGAGTACCCCCATATCAGCTTTGGTATGTACATGTGAAATTGAAATGCCATCAACTCATTCACCAAATTCTAAGGAAAGGGGGGGAATGTGAATAGCCCCTTGTGTCTGGGTGTCTGGTGGACTCTCCCGGAACTTTTGGGATGCAATCGGCGCCTGTGTAATAAAGAAAAGTGTTCAAAGTGGCATAGCAGCTAGTCTGTTTTCCATTAGCCTGATATACTAGCGATATCAGGTTTTTGGCCTTGACACATCGTCGTCGAGCATTTTTCCATTAGTTCAATGTGTTATCGTGATTGATACAGGGACTTCATTTCAGGCACAGGTTTCATTTGCAGACATTTTATACATGTTGGTATTTTGCCTTGAAGTGAGGCCTGTTTTGTCAATTCTACAGGGTGTTTTTCAGTAAAAAATATTTCAGAATTTTTAGCATTTCTCAGAGAGAAAAGACAATTTTTACACCAATATTTTTTTGTTACATATAAGTAGATGGTTTCTCTTTGTGAGTGTCTTATTGGTAATCACGAAATAAATATATTTCTTTTCATCACTTACAAGCTTAAAGGGGCATTTTGTGATCCACAGCCTCGTCCCCCCCCCCAACTTACCCCAAACAAGTTGAGATTTTTATGTCATCTGAACCGTTAACATTAGTAATCCATGTGTACCTAATCTTACGTGCAAGTTCGGCCATATCTGTAAGAAATTCGCAATTTTGTATTTTCTGTCCGTAAACGGACAGAAATTTTCGCATAGTGGCCTATGGGACGGTGGGAAAGAAGCATTTGCTCATAACACAAAAACGCAAAGTCGGGACCATCTAAAAAGTTGCGAATAAGCTTTTCTCATGGATATCTAGTGAACAATGGATAAAACAGAAGATGCTGGAATCACGAAGTGCACCTCTAAGTTTGGTGTTGTTTTCTTTGCACTAAAGCCTGGCTCAGAGATTTAATATAGAGGGCACAATGATTTTTTTTTTTCAAATTGTGAGATTCACAAATGGGAATATAGCCCACTGTTGTCTCAACAACTAACCAAGAATAATCATGCTAAAACTTCATCGTTTTGAAATCTTTTCATTTTTTAGGGATTTTCTGAATCTTTATGATACAGTTGCATCAATGATCACTTTAAAATGGATTTTTATTTTGTTGGTCAGAATATTTTTCAGTACAAATGTAAAATAAGTGTGGGGTGACCTAAAACAGAATTAAGAAAAAAACAAAACTGGCCAGAAATCTCTGAATCTCCCTTTGAAGAGACACAAACTCATTTACAGAAAAATGCACTTTTTTTGCATATTAAGAATGTTTACCACTCTATTAACCCTAACACTGTTCCCATCAGGAAAGGAAGGGATAAAGGTATAGAAGGTAAGGAAGATTAGACATTTTGGGTGGGATTCGAACCCTGGGCCCCCAGTGCCCCAGTCCCATGAGCAGGGATGCCAAGCCAGGAGGGCGTCGCTGGCCTGGCCAGCAATTTCGTGCCCATATATGTGTTCGTACGATGAAGTCATCGTATCTTTTTGGACTTAGTGCATTTTCTAGCCTCAGCTCAGTGAGTTTTAGTGAGTTTGGTTGTGATAGGGATTTATTAAATCACACCTGAAGTGACTAAACCAAAAATGCTATCTTTGTATTGATTATTTAGTATTTTCTGTCATACATAAAATACAATACAAACATCAACTCTAGGGCTGATTGTATTGATCAGCAGGCAAGTTCAAAACTTAGTTTTTGGGTTTTTTCTATTTGCTCATCCAATAAACCTTTGAAATGTTCTCGGTAGGTTTTAAACAAACCACACAATCAAGAGCAAATTTAGAGAAATTTGTATCTTCAGGAAATTTCCTTGTGCCCCTTTAAATCGAGGGTTTAGGGCAAAAAGGCCCCATCTGCAATAGCTGCCACATGTTAGATTTGGCAGGTATAATACTTAATAATACTGTAAAAGTGGAATTTTCGAGCTACATTAATTTTTGCGCTTCGCGCACTTCTGAGCTTGCGCGAAATTAAAACCTGCGAAAATGTTTATTCTGAGTGTAATAAATTAAAAACTGCAAAAACAAAAAAACAACCTAAAACAAACAAAATCAAAAATTTTAAAAATTGCGGAAACGCGAAATTACACGCGCGGAATATTCACTCACTTTTACATTAACACAATGAAAAATGGCAGCTTTTGCAATGGGGCCTTCTGGCACTAAACCCTCGAAATGTTGAACATTAAAGGTGCGTGTTCGTATGCTTTGGGACCCCTCTGATTTACCCGGACGTAATATCGATTTGATATCAGATGAAATGCCCTATTTTTCTCATTGCTCGTCCGAAATTTGAGCCCTCGATCCATTTCATCCCAAGATATAAACAAAAAACCGCCGTTTTAGTGGTAACCAATTTTAATAGCCACAGTATGAATAGGGATTGACCAACAAAAAGGGCATTATTGCGTCTACATCAAAACCGCAAGGTTTGTTCCCACGTGGGGGGGGGGGGATACTGATGGGTGTATGTGCCAAGTGACAGGCTCTCATATCAATAGAGCAACACAATACAATAAATTGGAAACAACCACCTTTAAATATATCTTCCACGTGAATGTATTAACATTAAATCATAATTCTCCAGTGACCATGTATTCATGTGCTATGCGATTTTATCGTAAGGTTAAATTGCAGTTGTTCACCTAGAAACATTTCATTACATTACAATATTGAGGGGGTGTCCCCATGAGGAAGTTGTAGGTGGCAGACTCGTGTTGTTGTCAAACATGACAACTGAAATTTATACAGTTTGAGTGACCAACCTGAAAGACAACTGCAGTATTTGTTTTAGTTTGACTGCTACACTTTACGTCATCTTTCAAATTGCCATTTCATGGTTGGCTGTGTCAAAATTAGGAGGTTGTCTTAAGGAGATGCAACGAGGAGATTTGTACTGGCCATCGTCCACAAATTATGGTGTATGAATGTAATTCAGATAAGATTAGACACTCATAGATTTCTTACCTAGTAGACCTGGACAGAAAGGTCTTAAAATAGAGAACAAGGGTGATTTGGATGTGCTCATTTTTCATGTAAAACTAGGCGTGATATTTCTATTTGCTCCTATACGAAACTTAGAAATGCACAATTTTTGTACCAAAGAAACATTTCTCAGCTTAATCCTTTCAGATGGGGCTTTTTTGATGGAGAATGTACATTAGGGCAAAAATCAGAACTTCAATTTTTGTAGGGGATACCTTGATATGTGAAACTCTCTCGTTGCACCTTTAAAATAAGTCATACCTCTTCTAAAGGTACCCCCGATCTGTTACAAAATAACTTTTTTGTTTCATAGAAAATGGCAGTGCCAGATCTTTTAATTCCAATTATCAAATGAACCTGATATGGATATTGCAATAGGAACTCACACCACTAAGTAAACTAGGTGTAGCAGACGACGGCAGTGCAGAGAGTACAGTGTTGGCGTTCCGGATATGGGATCCTTGCATAAATGAAGAGTCACAAAATGTAAGAAGTTGTGTCTTTAATGAAGATTTCAAATTAACATAAGGTGGACTAGTAACAAACCATTTGGTTGAGTAAAATTTGGGTGTGCCATTTTTGTATAATTTCTTTATGAGGGTTTGGGGGGAAACTGTGAAATTTAATCTCCTAGTAAATTCAACTAGCATGGACTTTTGAAAACAGGCAAATCTTAGCTCAAAAAATCAGCCTTCATCATATGACTTTTTCTTTTTGACTTGCAAGAGCTATGGTCCTAATCTTTCCAAAAAATTCAGTTGTGAAATAACCAGTCGCTTTATATCCGAGAATTGACGTTTGTGAGAGGTCATTTTGTACACAAGTCTTATGGGCGAGTTATTTATTGGTGTGATTCCATAGCCCATAGATAACTGTATACTCTAAGCAACTCATTTTAGATAGTACAAAACGTAAGCCAAAAAATTTAGGGATTTTGAGGATGAAAAAACATAAAAGGGTTCTGTAAGATACCAAAATCTCTGGTTTTATGAAATAAGTGTTGGGCAGACCTTTAAGAAAGAAAGAAAGGTGGAAAATGCAAAATCCTTATGTAGTTTTTTATACCCACATGTTTTGGGTGTAGATGTTTATTTCTGCGGGAACGTATACGCAAGTAGTTTCGCTTGGATGAGAAAGGAACCAAAATATTGAGATGGGAAACATACAAGGGGTCCAATGATACCAAAATTATGGGTTTGATGGAATAAGTGTTGTGGCAGACCCTTTAAAAGAAAGGGGGAAAAGTTTGAAATTATTTATGTAGTATTTATTAGTACAGTTTTGAGTTTGTGTTCTTTATATGAATTTCTAGGGTGTCTTTATTGGGTTGGGGAAAAGTATGGTTAGACATATTTGTAGGTTATCCATGAACTTTAACAATTGTTACATTTCATGGACAAGATTAAAAAAAAATTTAAATAAAACATGTTTATTTTGACTCCTAAAAATGGCATGAAATTACCCTTGCAAAATAACTCAAAGCACATTAACTGTTTACATTTTTCTAAATTCACCATGGTTACGCACAAAATATACAACTAACATGTGTATTGTCACTTAAAATAGTTGGAGTACTCTTGGAGATAACACCTTGTACAACTAGGCGCTGCGACTGTGCCTTGAAAATATATCAACTGGTGGGGTGGGGGCGGGGAAAGAAAGACAGTAGAAGAGAGACAGAAGAGAAGAAGTCCTTAAAACCATTACAATTTGTTTGTGCTATGAATAGCTAAAGAAAACAAATATTGGATTCTGACAGGACCCGAGGGGTCAAAAGTGTCATCCATAGAGCATGTTAGTGGTATGACCTGCATGGAGGGTTGGTATTGTGCTAGGCCATTGATGCAGCTGGACATATGGCAAAGGTTGATGGGTCAGGTCATTTAAGGTCAAAGGTGTGAGAGGGGCTAAATGTTAAAAAGGTGTGTGATTTGGAATACAGTTTCATGGTCTGATTAATTACCATATTTAATTGATAATGTTTCATCTATTTGATGACCTAGCCAGTAAGTGAAACTAAAATGTAGATCTTGCAGACGATTATTAGGCAAATGAAATTGGTTTTCCAATTATCCTGGCCAATCAGCCCAGGAAGCAAAAAATGAAAGCGTGTAAATAATGAATGCCATGTAGAGCACTCGCCCTTCAAAATATGTGCCTAATTGGTAATAAAAAGAATTGGATGCATGCCTGTTTGGTACAGAAATGTGTTTGTGTTGGGGTATGGAAGTTGAAAGTAGTTAAAATTATAAGGCAACCCAACCAAGATTACAGATTCTGGTTAAAGTAGTAAGTTTCATTAAAAGGGTGGCCTAATCTATCTACTTTGATATTAGACCCTTTTTATGTATAGATGTTATTACAAAAGAGGCGTCCCTTGTGTGAAAAAAAATATTTGTTGAATTATTCATTGCCTGAAAATGAAAAACCTCTCACCACAGAAACCCCACAGGGGTCTACTGTTTACTGTTGGATGTGACCCATCTAGAGTTACATGGATATTCATCTTAAAATCAGGATGAATGCTTAAAAGTGTCTCTGTCAAGTAGCTGGCCTCCTCCTTACCCTCTCAAATGTTTACAAAAAAAGGTACCAAAAATAACATCAAAGTGCTAAGAAGAAGGCAAAATGTAAGGACATCTTTAAAGGACATGTCAATCTTCGGGTTCTTGTTAATAGTGATTAGGCCCGGTTTAGGCTTTGAGAGATATTCATCAAAAGAGGGCAAATATGTAATAACAAGTGTTAATTGTGAGGAAGAGTTCATTTTGTTATTATGATTAATTAAAGTAATAGTATAGTAATAAACTTAATTAAAGTAATAGTAATAATAGGGGTCAAGTTAAGGAACATCATCAAAAGTTTTATCTTAGAGCTGGATCAAAATCATCATTGAGAATAGCTTGACTAATTAAAATTCAACAATAATAACTTGGACTTTACTTAAAAAAGACCTGCAAACAAAAGTAGAAATTTAAAAAAAAATGGGAAATTCTTTGGGAAAGGAAGCCTAAACAATGCAACTCCCAATTTCGGAAAACATTTTTGGAATTAAAAAAAAATTATTAGAAAAGCACGATGGAAATAGTGCTGTGAGGCTGATCAACTAAACTGTGAAGTGCAGTCAAATATGCTAAAAAAAATAGGCATTTTCATGTGTTAATGTTTTATAATTATGTTACATTATTTGCAGTATGTGAAAGCTACTTAACAATAATAAATATACAAGTTTATGCTTTGATTCAGTCCGCTCGTGACGAGAAGTGGTTATCGAAGAGAGAACAATCTGTTTGAGATCCGAATACAATTACAGCAAGCCAGTTGTAGTCACAGATGTCGATCAAGGTCAGAATTGGGGTGCCTGTAATTATGATGGGTATAGACAGACGCCACCAGATTTTGTTCTACCAACAGAAAGTGATAGACAGTAAAAGGGGAAAAAATTTGTATCAAAATGTATTGATTGCAGTGTTTCTGCGAACAATCTATGTGTGAAAATTCACTGCAAAATTGGGGCAAGAAGTAAATCTGTAACATGTAGACAATTTACATTTTTATTTTTGGCCATAGGGGTTAGGCGATTTGTTAATGAAGGCCATAAATATACAAATTATTTTGTTCCTCTTTCCAAATATTGCAGTGATGTTGGCTCTATCAGACAGACCTGAATACATGCAGTGTATCAGACGGGTTTCTGCTTCGAGTGAAGAAGCGGAACGGGTCGGTGGTTACCTAACACAATACAGTCCATACGGACGATACAGTATGATGCAATTTTGGGAGGCATGTTAAAGTGTTGTTATAGTCCGCCGGGACTCAGTCCACCTACAACGATACCAAAATGGGCACTTGATTCAGTTGACTCTCACACAACATTAGTTTCATAAGCTTATTCCATTGTCATCTATGGAGCACCCGGACTATGGCTCCGACGGACTAAAGTTCCGTTACAGGGGTCGTTATTTACGCCGGGATTGAGGGGAATCCGGAAAAAGTCTATGAGACGGGGACATGACAATTTTCATCAGAGAGAAGTGATCACATAAACTTCAAAGTGTAGAAATTCATAAACTAAGGGGAATGCAAAAATTGTAAATGGATTTAATATCCTCCATTTAATCTCCCATGCGAGTTAAAATCAACCGCTCCCCTAATATTCCCTAGCAACCACACCCATCAAGCTGGTCTTTGGTCAAATACAAAGAATACTGTTTTAGAACGAGAGAAATAGAACAAGTGAAATGAGACCATACATAATCCTGTCCAATGATTCAATAAACAAGATTTATAGTCTCATTGACTAGGACTGCAGGGATGCAAATTTGCTGAGTTTGCGGAATCAAATTCACTTGAAATGACACATTCATACATGATCAATGGGAGAAATTGTTCTCATATCTGGATGCTACGAGAAACGCTGCGAGATCGATTCTGTGATTCTCGTCAAATTTGATTCCCAGGCTGGACTGCAATTAGAAGGTGAATCAAAAGCAGTACCTTTGAAGATTCTCAGTTCCCGTCCTGATTTTAAGTTGCTGATCTTTTGGTGGATGGTCGTGTGTAATTGCAATTTTAGAGAATGTTTTGCCAAACCGGTGCTATTAAAATCTGCATGCAATGAAGTTATGACTAGAAACCATGCTTTATAATCACAGTCTTTAGGTGTTAATGTGTAGTGTCCAACCGATCACCCCCAGTACTGAATCCACCGATCGCCGGATTAATTTAGGTTTAATAACGGCCCGATCCGATGCCGATTAACCGATGGTAGGGTCTTAACCTCAAGAACACTACAAAGCAGATACAGTATACAAACTACGCCGGTAAATTTGACCCCGTGTGTTGTGGATATTATTTACAAGTGGTATACCTAAATATCATGTTCTCCGACTCACTTTGTTGGTAATAAAATATCCAATATAGTCAACAAAGGTCTATGTGTGTGTTCCTTATAAAGTTTCATTTTGTGGTGATGTTTTTGGTCCTAAGCGCTCCAATATGTTAAGATGTCTGAATCGCCATGTAAAATTTCCGTGATTCCAAAGTTGACTATGCAGCATTCTCCAACTCACGATCGGTTGGTCGCGCTATGGGGAATTTCCCGATCGTCAGATGGGTATTTGAAACAGTGGCCAGGTCATTTTTGAAACATTATGCTAGAGTTATATTATATATTCTGGAGAGTCCTGAAACAATCACCATAGGTGATGACCAAGAAAGCTCGTTGAAATGGCCTCTTTTCGCTTTCCTCAAGGGCCCATTTGGCTAAGTAGCCAGTCATGTTTACAAATGACATCATAAATTATGCATAAGCAGCATTGCGTAGTATTTTTCCAGCTCAAAACTACGTGGCTTGTACCGAATGCGGGGTAGCTGGGCAGGATGAATTGATGCTGCTCATACATTATGCATATTATTTACAGGCTTAAATTTTGTTTAGGATACCTCAACACGTGCACAGTAATTCAGGGTACTGAGCAAATATTGTACACAAATTCCACCGAAAGATACATGCACTTTATTTTCTTTCTATAGGCAGAGCAAACAATTGGTAAAGTTTAATAAATGAAATTGACAAGCGCTCAAGTTTTTGCGCAATGTCATGATTCTATTCCTTACTCAAAGGAAATTAGTCCTTCCATGACAAATAACAGCAGCAAAGACGATGTTTTGTGATGGCATTGGCCGACAACTCGATATATTTGAGGACAGTGGTCAATACACGAGCGCCGTACCAACGTGGAGAACCAAACCAAACCCGGAAGTTCGGCAAGAAGTTGAATCTTGATCTTTTTAAATAAATAAAATACCTTAAATATTATACCGCCACTAGATTGCAAATGCCCGCCAGACGAATGGCGGCCCAGCCTCTTTAAACACAGCCAAAGCATCAAAATAAACTACAGACACAACCATAAACAAAATTAAAGCGCTGTAGATGTGGATGTGGGTCATGGAGTTGGTTTTTATGCTCCGACGGTTTTAGAATAAGAAAATATGCTTTATAACTATAACAAATTTGAGGAGTTTTCAAATTTGTGGTATTATAGTTAAACTACCGGGCGACGTCTAAAATTGGATTTCTTGGCCGCCACCCGGCCTAATGCCCCGCAGTGCTTCGACCCCCGGTAACTTTGATCGATTCAGTTTTGGTGCACGGCACGGCCAAATGCTGGTCTGTGTTTAGAATGGATCCAACCCCGCTCGGTTACTGCCACGCACTTGGTTAGTCTAAAATTAGACAACTCGGGGGAATTCCCGCAGCTTCTTCTCGCTACCTTTATACTCTCACGTAAATAGAATCACTAAACCATTTTTTTAATTGTCTGCGATGAAGTGCTACATAAGCTAGGTCTTCTTCACTTCCAGTTCATTTTTGACATTGATAAACATCAGACAGACAATAAGACCTCATTCTAGTGGTGTTTTTATCGTAAAATGATTGGTATAATTCCCATTTCAAGGAAAATACAAATGACACTGGTTTACGGCTCGCGGGTCATAGAGTAATAGGCTTTAGATTCAACCATGATACTGCATAATGTATTACTCTTGCAAAACATTATCCTTTACATTTACTCAGAGGAGTAATACTTAAGGTAATGTTAGTAAATAACCAGCTTGAATATATTTCTTGCCGTTTTAGATCATTTCTTAGATCATTTTTAATGCGTTCTGAAGTTTCATCCATTAATAGTTCGACCAAGTAGCAAACAAAAGTCGTAGGCGATAGTTGCGACTTAGTCGTGCAGCAGCCCCTAATTAATTATAAGGTATTCCCCAATTTTCATTCGAATCATTGTGTTTGGTTGCATAATTGCTATGTTAATTTCAGCACAGTTGATTACTTCGTCATTATGTATACGTAAAGTAGGCAGGAAAGTAGTGAGTTTTTGAAAGGATTGTTCAACCTAAAAATGAAGCCTTAGTAATCTTTGTCATAATGAGTGATCGGTGTTTTGTCATATCTGGTAATGAAGGAAATTTCACCAATAGAGATGCCGATTCAGATTCGGAAAGCGTATTATCGGACCCGATAATGAACACTCCCCGAGGCGATCGGTTGGACACTAAAATTTTAAAAATGTGTCTCCTTTATCATAAATGTGTAGATGCACATCATAATTATATTACTCATTCAAAACAGAAGGTTGTCACTGAAGATTGCCAAAACAAACACCTTCCCATGCGGAATCACAAATAAAATATCACTAAGTTAAAGAGACATGAGGAGATTTCCAGAAAGAAGCGCCCCAATTTTCTCGAAAATAAGTTTTTTTACATATTTGGAATGCTTACCATGTATTAGATCACACCTGAAGTGATAAGCAGAATATATAGCTACGCCGTTCTTTATGTAATAAGATGATGATTTTAGTATTTTCTGTCGTGCACGACAGAAAGTCAAAGCATGGTTTTCTATGAGGGAACGCTAGCTAGCAGCCAAGTTCAAAAACAAGGTGCTGTTTTCTTTGCACCTGTGTGTCCAATAAACTTCCAAACGTTCTCGTTAAAGTTGGTCTACAACCAACCGTGAAATTTGAGAGAAATTCATATCCTAAAGAAATCTCCTCTGTCACTTTAAAGTACATTGTACCAGAGTATGAAATCCCAGTTGGTGTTATTGGCAGTGTGTTATTTTTTTGTTGCACAAATATACAATCACAAATTAAAAGGAGATCATATTAACAACGGCACGGAACCGGCCCCGAACACTTCTTATTAGGTGGTGGCCTATACTACAGCTATCTCTGTGTCTACCATAGCAGCTAATGCACAGTAAACAATTAGCCAAGTGAAAACAGCAGTCTTTTTGATTAGTTTATATTTATAGGGGTAGAGTAACTAATGTGGAGTTGTTTCATTTAGTGACCACACTTTTGCCTGACCCAACTCAGAATTTAACAGGCTTTATGGAATAAAGTAAAGTATCACAGCACTTTGTTCTGTAAAGGGCTTGCTGGAAATTCTGAGCCGGGTCAGGCAAAGTGGGGTCCGGCAAAGTGGGGTCACAAAATGTTACCAACCACCCCGTTATTTGTCTCTTTACAATATCTACATGAACCCAATGCTATTATCTGTAGTTGCCCAATAAGTAGAGAGAGGGTATTTATGGATATTCACCAGGCTTAGTTTGCTTCCTCTATATGTGTGGATGTAAAAGATCAGTATGGTTTAAAGATATAACTAAACGTACAACAAAATTGAAGTGCTAGAAATGGAAGTACGATCGGAATATAACTATAAGCAAGTGTAGCTAAGTTTCAATAATCAATTTGTGATAAGTGGTTTTCAGAGGTAAAATCGGGGAGCTTCTAACCCTAAAAAAACAAAAAAACCCATCTGACACACTTTTTTCTGACACACTTTAATGAATTCGGAAACCCTTAACGGAATAACTCACAGGTTTTATTGCCTTACGGTTTCCGAATTCATAGTGTGTCAGAAAAAGTGTGTCAGATGGTCGGTTATGGAAACTCCGGAAATGTCCTAAAGTGTTCAATTGTCCTATGAACAATTTGAGTGTTGTTGAGCTACTGCCACATGGTACTCTAGTGTTTAATATAACCTTTTATATTTCATTGTAATTTGAAGTGGTGTCGCATAAAAGCGGGTTTTAAAGGTCGGCGATCTGGTTGTTAAAAAGGTCAATGGTCAGGATGTGACACAGGCAGCCCCCCAAACCCGCCAACCAAAATTTCCCAATGTGGTCCAAAGCTGCAGCAGGCAGGTATGTGTTTACTATTGGGAAATAGTCAAATCAGTATTAAAACTACTAGTTATAAAAGGAAACATTTTGTTAAGTTACAGATGTGATGTCATTGACACTAACCTTGACAGTCCTGTGTGTCATGACCAACACAGTTCTTTGGAATGTTTGTGCATGACCTGACATCTATACGGTATGCTGTTTAATATAGAATTGAAAATTATGACAAAGATGGTGGCTGGGTCTTCTAGTCTCTTATCATTTTCTTGATGGTTTCCTTTTAGCGGCACAATTTAACATAAAAATGTCAGTGATATCTAAGGCACACTGCTGAAGCCACAAAGCTTTAGCCTACTTTTACAGAAAACTTGCTTGACACAGTGACCCACATTACTTGTTAATTCTAAACCATCTGGCATTTTAAGGGACGCATCTCTGAGATGGGTACATTACCACAATTAGAGTCCATCAAGACATATGGTCGCCAACCAGATACTGCTTCCCTTGGGCTGAGGAGGCAATAACCGGAAAGTTTCTTGTCTGGACAGAGAAATATTGTCAGCTTGCTCAATACACGGGAGGCCTGAACCAGATGAGGAGACATGCATGAATGCACATTAAAAGGTGTTAGAATATGTCTCACTTGCGAGTGAGCATGCTCATCTGTCTCGTTCTATGATCAAGAAATTTGTTGTTTTTTATGAATAAATTCAACACTAAGCAGACTTATTTTGCTTCACTGATGCTTCCGATAACTGAATCATTTCGGAAGATAAAACTAGAAAAGTCGCACATTTCCGCTGTAAACCCAAGAGGGTAATTCCATTCAAGCCCAGAAATACCATAGCATTTCAAATGATGAGCCAATTGTTTATTTATAGTTTTGGCATTCTTTCAATACTATTAATACATGCCCTGTTCATCACCTGGCATTCAATAGTCCAAACTTCTCTGCAGCTGTGGGCATTCTATCTATTCACAAGCTTCAAATTTCCAGCCTCAGTTTTGCATCTGACATTTTCATCAATAGCCCTCAGCACATGTTGGACAAGATGCTGTGTTTTACAAGTGGCCCCTCGGTCCCTGCTGGGGCAATGACCTAAAATGGCGATATGGGTATCTGCGGCAGTCAAGGCCCCCAGTTTGCACCTGCTTTGCAGTTCTTTAGACCCCAAGTTCAAGTATGCTTCAGTTCTTAAGACCCCTACTTTGCCACAAAACTTGCAAATTTTAATTCCATGGGCCTTTGAGACATTATGCTAAAAATTTGGGAAGTTTTGCCTATTCTTCATTTCCCAAACCTCTAATTTGGCCCAAAATTTAGCTCCCAAGTCCATAAAATTGTTTTTTTAAAAAATCAGTTCCAAAGATTGTACTTTGGGCAAAAATTCAGTTCTTAGTCCTCAATTCGGTGCTTTGTGCTGCACGTCCCTACCCAAACCAAAGTTTAATGCCCCAACCCCCCTCCGCTTAAAATTGTTTTTAAAAAATCAGTTCCAAACGAAGAGCCTACTTTCTGCAAAATTTCAGTTCTTTGTCACCAAGTTTGGTGCTTTATGCTGCACATCCCTACCCAAACTAAAGTTGAGTTCCCCCACCCCACACCTCAGCCTAGGTTGGACCAGTTGCTGTGTGTTCCCAATAAATCACACAATTACATGAATGACATAGGGTAATCTGCAAATTCTAATACACAAAAAAATAAATGTATTTCAAAATATCTGAGTCTGCCTCTAAAAATAAGTCGCTTTACACTTTTTCCCCTTGAAAACTAGGTCCAGACACTCTAGTGTTATTAGTAGGCACCAACGTATGCAACACATTGAATATGGAAGCCATGAAACCAGTCCTGAGCGGTCATCTATGGAAGCTAGGAGGCACAGGGGTGTTCAGCAACTGGAAAAAGAGATGGTTTGTGTTGAAACAGGACAATGTGTTGTACTACTACAAGACAAACGAGGTAAGTTTAGACACTCTGTAGTGCTTACCATACAGTGGCCCAGGGGGTAACCTGTACATGAGCCTGGGTGACCATCCGAGTTGCAAGGGTTCTGGTGGTAACCATATATGAGACCAGAAACGGATGAAATGGTACCCTATCCAAGACCAGATCTGTTGAAATGGATACCCAACCTGTAGGATAAGCGATTGTAGGCCTTGTCAGTTCAGGAAATCTTTTAACCAATCAGATGAGAAGAATCTATACATTTGGCATATAAAACAAATATTGACTGCTTAATATTCGTGGTAATGTTAAAATTATAGGCCCTCGGTGATGTCGAAACCATGACTATGTCCTCAGCTTCGCTTTGGGCATAGTCATGGTTTTGACATCACCTTGGGCCTATAATTTTAACCGTGCCCTTCATAGCAGTCAATATTTGTATATGGAATTGTAACATGGGATTTTACAGTCCTTATTTTATGGACAGTTTGTTCTGTTTTGAGTACTGATATCAACAACAAAATCACAATTCTAACAAGAGTCCTGCTAATTTAATACTATATCTGAGACTCGAAAGTAAAATTTGATATGCAATGTGAGACTGACAGAGACATAGGTTGAATTTGATACCTATTTTATTTAATTTAAAGAAGATTTCAAAATATAATTCTTTTGTGTAGTAACTAAAAATAATCATGTAAAACTAAATACAGTCACGTAAAATGCTTAATTCTGAAGTTAGAGATGAATTGGATTTTTTGTTTTCATGCAGTAACCTTTTATGCACAGTAGAACAGTGCCATAGGATACCATGTATAAGAAAAGTTCCAGATCCAGAATTTTAGAACAAAGTTGTGATTTTCTATATAAAGGACTTTGATTTGAGCTTAGTTATTTCACACAGTGATTAGTATATGGACAAGCATTAAGTACATGCAAAAACATGATTTGTTTGAAAATTGAGTGCACCCCATCAGGAAATCTCTGAGTCAGCCTTTAGAATTTTATGTATTTTGTTTCTTCATTTTAGGATGCTGAACCTCTTGGGGCCATAGTTCTATGCAATTACACAGTAGTTAAAGCCAGGGATGTTGGCAAGCCCAATGCCTTCAAACTCACAAACACAAAGCCTGAACCTTCTACATGTACTCAAGCACAGCAGAAGAAATGAATATGTGAGTTAACCCGTTGAGAACCCAAAAAACATACCGCCTTTCTTACAGGTCTCTGATTGGCTAACTATGATGTGATATAACATGATATAATCCCTCTGAGTACCAATATCAAAATAGAACCTTCCTATATCTGTATAAACATTTATTTTACAATTTCCCTGATTGCAACCATGCACCTTTAATGGCATAAGAGAAATCAGTGCTTTATTGCCCTTTGGAGGAATACTTCTTTTCAGTCCGCCTGCTGGTTACCTATTAGACTAGCCCAACCTCCAGCAATATCCTTATCTTTTAGGGTCCAGCATCACATTTGTTGGATGCAAGGAGGTCGGAAGTGCAATAGTTGCCATATGATACATCTGCGTGTTGCCATGTATTAGGAATACTCAAGTTTAATCTTTCCTTGATCACTGGCTGGCCAAAATATTGTGTCGCCGGTTTCAATTCATCGTAAAGAGAGTACCCGGTTCCCAAAATCATAGCTTTATTCTCATTCTTAACAGCTTGTAAAATATTTAGGTCATCTTTTAAAAAAAAACCCCATTTCGCAATATTTTAATACGGCTTAAATACAACAAGAAAGGACTGCCCAATCACCCGTGAAACAATTGAACAATACATTGAATGCAATGATCACTACGCAACGAGACGCAAATGTTGACAGGCTCGCGCGAACGTAGCTAAACCGCAGTATACCGCTAGCGCTTCAACTTAAAAATAACATCAATCTCGCAGCACGTAACGACCTGGTTCAATTGTCGAATGAAACCCAGGCATCAGCCATGAAATTATCTTACATTTTCCCGAGCTGTTTAAGATGATTCTCAGGCAAACTGTGTATTCGCCTGAAAACCATTTCCAGAGCCACTGACACAGCCTGGCATTATAGTAGTTTTGATGGGAATTTCTGACAAATGGCAGCTAATGGAGTGTAAAAAAGTTAATATTAATAAAATAACATGTTTTTTATTTTTAGTGTGAATTTTCTTATAAAATTTTCATGCGCACAGGCATGACTTCCTGAACTTGTTGATTAAAACTATTTCAGGTCAACTGAACATGTTTGCTCAGCTGTACATGTGTTCGGCAAGCTTAGACAAGTTCTAAACATAATCCATCTTTTCCATATTGTCAGTGTTTTGACTCCTGGATATGAAAGTGTAGACAGTTTTAAGACAGACAACTCTTCATTTGTATATAATTTTAGCTGATTTATGATTCATTTTCCTCCCTCATTTGATGGTTGGGGAACACGTGTCGGTTGCCATGGGCGTGTTAAACAGTTTGATGTCCCTGGACAGTAGAAGAGTTTTCAGTGGCATATTTTAAGTAGAGCATACTGGCTACTATATACTTCAAAATACAGGGTGTCCAAACAAAATATGTTAACTGTGAATAAAATAGTTTGCACTAAGTGCATTTCATGATCCTAGCACCTCATTTTTGTGTCGCCTACCTTACGGCTGGAAGACACATAGGGATCACTTTGTCCACTGTTGTTGATGTCTGTTGATATGTTGTTGTCATGAAAAAGGGTTAACATTTGCCTGTAATATCCGCATACTTTGATGGATTTAAACCAAACTTGCATCACAGGTGCAACTTGGGATCCCCCATTTGTTGATGAGGTCAAAGGTTGCATACCAAGGTCACGTGAGGTCAAGTTGTAAGATGTAAAATTGACCTCAATTGAAAAAGTTGAAGTTCAAATGGAACCAAACTTGGTTTATGGAGATTACATACAAACCCTCATTTGTTTATGAGGTCAAAGGTCACATATCAAGGTCAAAGGTCATATGAGGCCTATCATTCACAAACCGCAATGGCAGGCGACACAGGCGGTCTGAGGACCGATGTATATTTTTGTTTTAAGGTTCACAAGGCATTCCCAAGAAAAGTTATTTCCAAAATTTCAGTTGATTCTGATGGTGCATTTTAATGTTATGAACAAAATGTTTGTATCACAGTGCCTCTGTACATAATTTCAGTCCGTTTATGTACAGAAAATACAAAATTACGAATTTCTCCAGAGCAGATCAAATTTGCAAGTAGGATTAGGCACACATGCTATACTTACTTTAGGGTAAGTTGTGGGACAGCTGTGGATCACGAAATACCCCTTTAAAATAGAATGTCTATCAACTTCCACTTTACAAGGTAGATGAGGATGGTGAGTTGATGGCCCTGCTACATGATAAAAAAGCATATGTGTAAAGTTTATGTCTGAGTCAGAAAGGTGTGTCCCCCTCCCACGGAAATTTGTGAACCCTTGCCGTATTCATTTTAAATACAACATTTTCTAATGAAAGGTTAACAGACCCAATTTAAAATAGCAAGTAGATTGTACCAAAAATATACTTAAATCAGGTTGTGTTTTTAGTAAAGCAAAATATTTTTATATCCCTTTTTAGGCTAAAATTTTGTAGTATCCCCTATATTTCCATCCCACTAGAGTATTATGAGAACACTCCCTGAAGGTGATAGAGAAGGTGCTTTCTGCTATATTGACCTATTTTGTGTGATATTTAAATTTTCTTGATCTTTTTATTGACATAGAGAGTGTTTTGTGTGAGGGAGAAAAGATAAGGACCGTAGAGCGACAGAGAGAGGCAGAGAAACAGAACAGAGGCAGACAGGACAGAAAAGAGAAGTGTGTGTGGGTGAGGTAGAAAGAAAGAGACATAGAGACAGACAGAGAGAGTGTGTCTGTCTTTTGAGGGAGAAAGAAAGTCACCTGTAATGAAACCTTAAAATTCCCCATGAGATGATTAATTTTTAAAACATTTCCAATTTGCTTTTGATCTGCAAATATCCTGTCCATATTTGAAATGAGTGTGGAAATGCATCCAGTTGAGTGACGGGATATTATGCTTGAAGAGTTACACAGGTGTATGTTGCCAATAATGCTGCCAGATAAGAAGATGATACTAAAATGTAATCGATATATTATTATGCAGTGTATTTTTCCAGTGTTCTAGAGTCTTCAGTTTAAGTTTTTTAGGGTATTTTTAGAATAAAGACAAGGATCCATTTTGCCCCTTTTTTCACAAACTTTTCATTTTTTGTTGTGTTTCTGAGCATTTGGAACTTCAGAGTTTAACTCGGGGGCTGTACGTAGGGTTTATTTGAGGGGGTGCGGGACTTTGAAAAGTTGAACATAACTCCTGTAAAATCATCCGATCCCCTTAAGGCCGACTCACCGATTTCCCAATAGGGCGCACTCAATTTTCACAATCGGGTTTTTGGCATAACCTACTGCTTGTCCATACTTATCACTGTGTGAATAACTAATCTCAAATTTTTTTTTTTTTTCGAGTCCTTCATTCCAGACAATCACAAC